>JBBPMY010000213.1:441-24456 GCA_038090615.1 Phylloporus gajari | reverse complement strand
CCAGTTCTCATACTTTTCTTTCTTTTAATGAATTAATCTCATTTTTCATTGCCTTGTTCCATTCTTTTTGTTCGTGTCAAGATAACTTTGTTACATCTTGATATTGTTTAGGAATGATGCATTCTGAGATTTGGACAGTGTTAGACATCTGGTTTCTGTACCAGATGCTGCTGTAGAGATTTTCCATATCATCATCTTCTTCTGGAACTTCTTGAACTTCCGTTCTTGGAGTTTGCTTCTCCTGGATTGGTTCCAGTCCTTCTCTAATATCTCTTTTGATCTCAACAGGTGGTCTATCTCCATATGTATTATCTGGGATGACTCTTGGTCTAGGAACACATTGTGATCGTCTTTCCTGTCTGGCTTCTACCATTTCTTGAGTTGTAGTTTGTTCTTCTCTCATTGGTTGATAATAATGAGGATGACTCCTGAACTCGGTTAATATCTCAGTCTCTCCTTGTCTAGAAGGTAACCAGTTTCTTTTATAAGGAGCTGGTACTCGTCATGCTGATGATGGTGGAGTTAGCAGAGATGGTGGAATAGATGGTGATCAAGCGAGATATCTTTTATGCTGATGCACATCCCCAATACCAGTTTTTCTGCTATCTGGTTCTCTTTGTTTAATTCCTGGTCTTGTAGGGATTAGACATTGTTCAGAAGGTGGTCTTTTTGGTGAAGATTGATGATCTTCTTCAAGAAGTTCTTCCCTTTCTTGGGATTCTTCTTTAGGAGAAAGTCTCAACTCTGGTTGGTCATCATGATCATCTGATGATTCAGATTGATCAGGGAAATAGTATGGTCTGAATGGTTCACCATGATACTGATTATATGGATCTTCTGGAGGTGGTTGCTCCTGATCCGGTCTGATTAGAATACAAAAGTATTCATAGTGATCTGATGATCTAGGTCTTTCAGGTTCTTGAATTCTTTCAGGACCTTCTTTGTCCATCATAGGAATAGGGGCAGGTCCATCTTTTTGATCTTTGGAACATCACAGAAAACTATTTTCATCGAAAGTGGCATGAGTAGACATGACAACATGATGTTTTATTTTTGATCAAAAACACCACCCTTTTGTGTTTGGTTCATATCCAATAAATGTCATTTCCTCTGATTTGGGTGACAGTTTGTCAGGCCTTTGTTTAGGAGGAATGAACACATAAGCTTTACATCCAAATACACGGAAGTAAGAAGCATCTGACTTCTTCCCATCAGATTTGAAGATTTCTATGGGAGTTTTCCAATTGTGATGTCTCATGGGTTGCCTATTATAGATGTGGATAGAGGTTTCCATGACATCTTGCCAAAATGATTTTGGTAGGCAGACATGATGACACATTGCTTCAGCTTTTTCCAATATGGTTCAGTTAAATCTCTCAGCTCTTCCATTCTGCTGAGGTGTATGGTGGGTTGAAGTTTGATGAGTAATGCCTCTGAAAGTGAGGAATGTTTGAAACTTATGACTCATGAATTCCCCCCCTTGGTCTGAAAGGATGGAGGCTAATTTATGACCTGTAAAGGTCTCAACCCAAGATATCATATTAGAAAAATGCCTAAAGGTATCCAACTTGACCCACAAGAAGGAAGTTAATGCATATCCAGAGTAGTCATCAATGAATATGAGAATAAATTTTGCATATGAATGTGGTTCGATCAGCATTGGGCCAACTAGGTCTGTATGAATCAGTTCAAGTGGACGAGATGCTTGTTTATCAGATGAAGGAAAGGTGTGATTGGGCATTTTACCCAAAGAACATCCTTTGCAGGGAATGTTCTCAGAAGTATCTTGGAGTTGAGGAACTCTGGTCAGATTCATGTGTGCATATTGTAAAGCATTTTTGGATGTGTGACCAAAATGCTGATGCCAGATCTGATAAGAGTTGAGATCCATGAGAGAGGTTACAGATCCTATCATTGGAGTAATCATATTAGACTGAAACCAATGAAGGTTGTTAGTGGGTGATGAGGCTGTTGTCCAGATTACTTCACATCCTCTCTTGTCCCAAATACTGGATCCTTTTGATGTTATCTCACAGCAAAAGCCATGGTCTGTTGATGATGGAACAGACAAGAGTCTGTTTACCATATGTGGAGGATACCATACATTGTGTAATGTTACAATAGTTGGATTGATTGTACCATCTGTTTGTTTTAGAAGATCTGTACCCAGTCCATACAATGGAGATAATTCTCCATTTGCTATGGATGCCTTTTTAGAGTATTAGTTTAGATGAACAAAGTCATCTATAAATGGCGATAAATGATGTGTGTATCTGCTATCAATCATCCAATGATTCTTAGAGAAATCACTCTTCAGAGATTCTTCTCTGAGATAATAGCAAAGATATTCATTGCTCTCTTTGTCATAGAAGGTTACTCTATCATCACCCTCATAGTCCAACTTTTGTCTCTCATATACGTGAGGTTGTCTTGAAGGAACTAGTCCTTCATGAGTTGGATTGTCTATGAGTAACTCATAAGTTTGTTGCTCTGAACAACCCTGTGAGTTACCTCTTGGTTCTTCATACACTTGTTGTGTATGAGCAGAAGCATGAAAGGCTTCTGTGGATGTGTAAGGTATTTCTGATGTATGAAGAGCATTGTGATTATTAAAATGATTTCTTTGAAAGATCAAACCTCCAATGGCTATCACTGTCTTCTTCTTCTTCTTCTCCTTCCTCTTCTTGGTTTGTCTCAAAGTGCTTTCTTGTTTTGGTGTTACATCTTGATCATTTTTTATCGGTATCTGAGAAGGTCCTGCTCCTTCTTTCATCTCAGAGTTAGAAAGAGGAGCTCCTTCAAAAAGAAGAGTGATGAACTTCATCCATACCTGAGTCTTCATGTCCTATTTCCCATGTATTCATGTTCTCAAGAGGTTCTTTTGGGTTAAGGACAACTCCTTCTGGAGTTTCAGGCCAAGGTGGCATGTCCTCATTCCAATGTGCTTCTTATGCTTTGTTTAATTCATCAGTGTCACTTTCCATAATAACTTCATGGACAAAACCTTGTTCTCCATCTACCATATTAGTAATGGATGCCTTTCCCTTCCTTTTGTTCTGCATTCTCATCTCAAAGCCAGCTCAGCTAGCTTCCTTCTTATCCTTGAAGGAAGTTGGTCTCCTTTGAATTTAGTGTGTCCTCATGGACCACTATTTCCAGAGGGTTGGTTCAATCTAGAACCACTAGCCTTAAAAGGACATCATTTGTTATAAGTGGGTGGTCCCTTGCAAATCACATTGGTTTGATTCGCAGTGCTTACCTGCTGAGAAGTGGAAGGTGTGTTTACTTCCACATTTGAAATTCTGGTTTTGAGATTTCGTCTCAATGCAAGCATCAAAACTTCTGCCAAGATTTTGGTGGTTATAGTGTCCATTGTAAAGTTGGTGATTTCTATGGTTAATGCCACTGTGGAGCAGAACTGGTACATATCTCCAGGAAGGTGTTCCAAAAGGAACATAGCCTTGAAGAAGTCAGGAAGTACCAGACCAACATCTTTCATCTGGTTGAAAAGTGAAGTAATACGATTAATGTCTTTGCTTGCCATTCTCAGATTAATAGTAATCTGGTTTGCTTGGTGGAACAAATGAAATTGTCCAGCTAAGTCTCATGATGCAAACAAAGATTGCATCTTCTCCCAAATCACTTTTGATACTGAGGCTTTAACAGCAGGATCAGCATAATCGTAAGACATGTGATGGATAAACATGTCACTGATAGTGTTGGCAATAATACCACACACTCTTTTATCAATGACTTCCCACTTTCCTTGGTCAGCATTGACAGTACCGATGAAAGTGGTGGTTCCAGAAATCCAGGACCAAACAGAAAGAGATTGGAGAATGGATTGGAGAAATACGCTCCATATGGGATAATTGGTGGGACCTTTGAGAATAGGTATATGAGCAATGATTGTGTTATCGGTTTTGAAGTCAGAAGGTATGGTGATTGCAGCCATTTATAGAAATTGGATGATGTCTATCAAACCATATTCAGTAAAAAGTTATTCATAAACATGAGATAATAGATTGAATTCAGATGGTACTTCTCGTGTTTTGTCTTCTCCCTCTGAAGAATCCAGAAGTGGAAAATCCTGTGGGTGTGAAACCCAATTCGATTTTCTTCTTCAATTTTACAACCAAAGAAGAGTTCTTTGCCCTTTCTTATTAAACCCAGTTGGTTTAATAGAGTCCCAGTAGTTTCTTCAATCATCTTTTGTCCTTGGAGAAGAAAATGAAGAAGTATTGACAATGATAGGGTTGGAACTATGTCTTTCGAATGCTTTGAAGTGTGAGTATTTGAAATAATGGGGTTTTTTTAAAGTAATAACCCTTCCATCTCTTTTGTGATTTAAAACCTTTGTAGAGGTTGTCTCAAAAGGAATATCTATTGTATGAATGTTGTTCCAAGCATTTAACTGTGCAAAGGTTTTCATATCATTGTAATCTTCTAAATATGAAGTTTCTCCGTGAAAACTGTCCAAAGGCCAAAGAGGATGTAGAAGTGTACTACCATAGATACAAAGTGCATCTGCAAGTTCTTTGTTTTTCTTTGCCTTGCTCAGCAGCATGTCTCTTTCTGAGTCAGTTAGCTCAGGAAAGGAATTCAATACGTCCTTTGTTCTTTGTTTGTGTTGAGAGGCTGAAGTAGACATCATCTTCAGAAGCTGTACCTGTGTGTTCAAGTATCAGCTTCTTAATCACCAAGGACTTCTTGAAAATCTCAGGCATCCTTGTCATCATGAGGGCCAGGTAGTGCTTATCAAAATATTCATTCCACTGCCTAACTCCCATTCCAACTCTCCTTCTATGCTCCTCTGCAGGCTCTCCTCTATACTATCCTCTGTCAGCTGTCTCTAACCAATCCTTGTCCTCAGGTATGTAGTTAGGATTTTTAGACTTAATAAATAAAAGGTTTGTATAAGATGGAGGAAAAATGTCTGTACAAAAAATCTCCCAGCCTTGGTCTCATACCATGTAGTCAGCCACATCTTCATAAGATGTGGTTGGGAAAGCCCAACCCACACCCTCATAGGTCTTACCTATGGACTCTGTCCAGTATGCTAGAGTGTAGACAGAGTGTGTCACCCCAGACTCACAAGTTTGAATCCAGAAAGGGTAGACTGTCTGAGAAGAGTATCATATCTTCTCCTGACTGATCTGGTGGTAGAGCTGAGGGTAAGTCAACCCTAGCTCTATTTTGGCAATTTGAAGATGTTCCACCTCTACTTCCCTCTTCTGGATCAGTTGGTGGTGAAGGGGAAGAAGGCAGGGCGGCTGATGGAAGTGAGTGAAGAGGAGCTTCCCATTTTCTTGACAGGTTAGGACATTGCTAACTGTCTGTTGCTCCTTGACCTGAACTCATAGGAAGCAGTCCAGGTCCCAGGATTGAACTTGCATAAGCTTGTCATTGGGGAGGTGCTGGAGGAACTCCACCCCTATGTCTATGAGTGGCACCCCACCTAGCATGGCCAATGCTTGCAGGGACTTGTAGTTGGCTTGCTCTGTTCAAACCAGAGCTTTCAAATTCACCAAAGTAGGGGGCTCTAAGAGCCACTGCCTGAACAGCCCCTCCATCGTCCTGTGTGGCTCCTCCTATAGTAGGAGGGTTTCGAGTCTCACCACCATCTGTGGTGACAGTGGGTACTATAGGGTCGGAGAGGATGGAGGGGTTGATTACAACAGCTTGTTCCTGTTTGAGTCTATACTGGAGTGTTCGTTGGGCTACAAGGGTGAGGATGGAACAGAGGCTATTGAGGACTGTTGCCTCTCTGATTGCAAGGGCTTCCTCTTCCATGGATCCCAAGGAGTGGAGGTTTTCATCCTCTGGAGTCCGAGAAACAGTTCTTGGGGCAAAGCATAGCCCATATGGAGAGGAAGTGTCGATGAGTTGGTCGTCATGTCATTGAGAATAGCAAGGGGTTTGACAAGAGCTTGGATGATTGAAGTACATGGTGGAGAGATGAGAGTGCAAGTGGTGGGCTGTCCTTGACTTCAAATGATTCTGAAGAATTCGAAGGGTACAAACTGGTGGTCAAGTAAGTTGTCATCAGGTCCCCTTCTGACAACATCTGTCTCATCATGTTGGTGGATCTCTGCTCTTTCTATTGTGCTGTGGCAAATAGGGCAGGGAATCTCAAAGGGGACTCCTGGTGATACCAGATGAGTATTTCTGATAGGCCTAGTATGAGAATCATACTGAGGGGGTCTACCAGAAGTGTCTCATGTAGGGTTCTCCTCTCTAGGAGGGGGTTCCACAGGATTCTCCAAAGGTTCTTCTTTGGGAGGTACACAAGTTTCTCAAGGTGGTGTGCCTTGAGATTGTGATCCAGAGATACTGTTACTTACTGAGGGTGGTATGGATCTGCTCAAAGCCACCATCAACATTAGCTCATGAGTGTAAGTTTGACTCTTAATATGAGCTATGACTATTAAAGTCTTGGAAGTTTCTGGAAAACAGCAAATCCTTGTTCGAATGTAAACAAGAGGCATTGAGCCATTAGCTCCATCATTATGGCAAATTCAAGACCTTTATATAGGTTTGTAAACAGAGTGTAAAGGAATAAAAGGTCTAGCAACCACCATGAATCTCCTGCACGTGAGACAGAGGGAGGCATTGTGAAAGCTAGTGAAAGACGGACTCCCTTGTCTAGACAACAGGGCTCATAACCTTTCAGAGTGGAAAACTCCAAATAGTAGAGGAAATGAGCTAAGTGGGAATACTCACTTAGTGTAAGGAGACTTGAGGTGGTAACCAAGTATTGAGGTAGAGAAACAGTAGGATGCTAGTGTGTACAAGAGAACAGAGATGGATATTCTGTTAGAGGAGTGACTGGGTAGGAGCTCCTCCTTATATACAGTACATTGTGTTTGTATCTGTATGGTTGTTCTAAATATGTAGAACAATAGCAGCCAATGGCAGTAAACTCTCTTATCATACTATTAGTAATAGCCAATAGCAAAACATGAGCAGTGTCATATAGAAAACATAATGATCCATTAAGATAGGATCATATGTAATCATGCTTACTAGAATGATAAGATAGATAAGAAGCTAAGCATGATCTAGCATCTGATAGATGCTAACTGATGTCTAACTGACATCTGACTTACATCTGACTGATGACATAAGTATCAGTCTCAACACACCTCCTCACCATGGAACAATGCCTGAAAACTCTTACTGCTGCCAGAGATGAAGCCCTTGCAGCCCATGAACTTGCCAGACAAGTCCTGGCCTCCCACACCCACTAGAAGTTCACTCCTTTTACTAAAAGAGATAAGGTGTGGTTGGAAGCCCAAAATTTAAAACACCCAACCAACCTGAAGTTTGCACCAAAGTGAGAAGGACCCTTTATTGTCACCAAGGTACTGTCTCCACTCTCTTACCAACTCTGCATTCCCAGTACCTGGAAGATCCACCCTGTTTTCCATGCTTCGCATCTCACACCCTATTGTGAAAACGATGACCATGGTCTGAACTATCCAGCTCCACCCCTGGAACTAATAGAAGGGGAAGAAGAATATGAGATAGAGTAGATATTAAGACACCATGCCAACCAGTCATCATAGCAATACCTGATCTAATGGAAAGGGTATACAGCTGAAAAAGACTCATGGCAATCGGAGTGGGACCTCAAACATTCAAAGGCCACTCTCAACAATTATAAAAGATGTCACCCTAATGCCTTTCCCTCCATCATATGAACTGCCACTTCTACTCAATCATCACTGTAGCCAAACCCATTCTTCCCATCCCCACCACCATGTCTATAGAATTTTACTCCTCCAAGGAAGAACTCGCCCTTGCCACCCCATCTTGTACTGTTTGCTTTGTGGATGCCCCTTCTTCTCCCACCACTTCTGTCACTGCCCTCTCAGAGACTGCTCCCCCTTCTGATGCCATCACAGAAGCAGAGTGGAATGAACCTGCATGGGAACCCACTCCCTACCCTTCCGTTGTGATGTCTGACATCCCTCTTGCTGGAGAATGTCTTAAAGAACTTCTCTACCACAACCAGAGGGAGGAACTCCTCTGTTACCTCTCCTGTGACCACCTCACAGTACCCATTTATGCCTATTTAAGCTGCAACTCCCCTCTTGCCCTCATTTATAAAATTTTTTTCTCTTTAGATAATGTCCAACCCCCTTCTGCCTGTGCTACCGTCCAACACAGCCTCCTCAAAGCCATGCACCAGCTGGGTATGCTAGAATTCCTTCATGACCTAGAATGGTACCTTCACAAACTGACTGAGCAAAGGCAAGCCCATGTTGCTCTCCTTCCCACTCACAGCACCCCAGAAGTTTGTACCCCATCCACACCATCAGCCTCATCCTCTCCTCTCAACTCTGATGAAAAATGTGTTCTCCAATGAGAGGAGAACTGGTGGACTGGCCATAACAGTGAGGAACCCTTGTTGTACAACCATTTATATATATACAAGGCATGTTACTAGTGTCAACATCTAGGACATTGGAAGACAGACTGTCCAGACTATCAATGTGGAATCTGCCATCACTTCCACCCCTGCCACACAGCCACTCAATGCCTCCTTCACCACCATACTCCAGATCAGGTACCCTCCAACTCCCCTCCTAGCTCTTCCTCATCCTCTCATCATCACTGATTGTCCACTAACTGGATGCATCCCTCTAGGGGTCCACCTCGTCCTCAACCTCTGGTAGAATGTCTTCAACATTCTCCCTCTCCCCCTTACAAAGAGGACTTCAATGCTACCACTGATGCAAACATGACAGGCACTTCAGGTGGGGGATTTCTTGATCTTTAAGGTCTTCGTCGCTGTCTTGACCCTAATACAGGGGTAATGTTATGATTTCTTTCTTTTGCTTAGTCATACAAGTTCTGAACGTTATTTCTTTCTCTATGATTACTCACTTCTTCTTAGTCATTGGCCCAATGATTCATCATCATTTCTAATCGTAGCTCATTCCACCATCTTCTTGGACATTCCATGCGATTCCATCACATTCCATATAGTCATCTTGCTGACCGATCTTGTGTACTTTAATTCTTTCATATTCTGTCAGTTTCTATACCTTAGGTATATAAACCTTCTCTTCCTTTCTCTCTTCTCCTTAAGCTAGTTCACCTCAGAGTTACCATCTGTACCTCCAGGCTAGCAATCCACTTGACTTTTCCTCCTATCATCTCTTGTCGCTTTGAGCCTCCACCTGTGCTCTGAACGGGTAGTTTGTCCTTTGAACTGCTAGTCTCTGGGTACCCAACTCACTGTCTTGTGAGCAGTACCTTGATCTGATCGGCCATTAGCCTTTCAGTTACTCTTGACCCAGTCAACTTCCTATCTTCCAGTCACTCTAGAAAGTCCTAGTCACCTACTCTAGTCTCTAGTTTTCTGAGGCTACACTTTGCCCTACCTGGACTAAGTGTAACACAATGTTAACAAAGAGGGTGGTGGTGAAGCAAATAGCCCCTCCTTTGTTCTGAGTTTGGTCTGTGTTTGGACAAGGATGAGGGTGGTGAGTTTCATAGTGAGGAGTTTGTGTTTTCACACAAACTGCCAGTCAATGCAAGAGATGTATGTACTGCTGTCTATAAGAGCTCAGACATTGACAGTTATCATGGTGTACAAGGGGACTATGAATTAAATGGGGATTTGCATGGATTTTGTAGTTCTAGGTATTGTTACATTGACTTGAGCACACATACTGGGAGAGAAGGTAGCTAGCATTGACCTAGTCCTCTGTTCTAAAAATTCTTTCTAACAGTGAAAGATATGTGGGCTACATGTTCTTCATCATTGTCCTCTACTTCTTCAAGATGGGGAAGGTCTTCTTTTTCAACCTTTTTAATGCAGGAGCAAGAAGGAAGTTGTCTATTGTTTGGGAACTTCTTACATTCCCTAGCCATATGTCCTTTTTCTCTACAATGGAGACAGCTTCCTTCAGTGATACACTTCTTGCATTCCTCAGTAGTAAGTTTGTTAATGCATACTGTGTCAACATCCATAGCATTTGGATCTTTCTCTGGCTTTGGAGAGGTGAAGGACTAATATGTGTAGCAGAAAGAGGAGGTTTGGCAACTGGAGATCTTGTGAGCTTGTTTGTTCTGAGTGTTAAACATGGAGACTTTATTCATCCACACTTTGTGGGTTTTTGGGACTGTCTCTATATTGAAGACACATTGTATGAGGAAGTCAGGGATTCCAATGGAGTAATATCCAATCAGGACATTTTGGTCAGTAATGTTAGCAAGAGTGGACTTATTGAGGAATTTGGTATGGTATTTAACAAGAGAGGGTTCATACTTCCCTTCTTTCTGGGTCATGTGGGTGTTGGCAAGCTAAGAGATCACTGCCCTGATGATGTCATGCTGTTTGAATGAGGCAGTGAATTTCTTGGAAAAATCTGTAACAGTTCTGAGGTCAGGGTTTTCTATTTTTACAATATTGGCACAGAAGTTGGTTGCCCAAGTCAGGACAGCTCCTTTGGTCATATGGGAGAGTGTGAAGATGATCTTCTTCAAAAGGTGACCAAGTTGAGCCACTGTCTGGCCTTCAGGAAGTTGCCATCAAAGTGTTTGGGTGGGGCAAGACAGAGTTCTACAGGTTTGGTGGACATGACAGGAGGTGGTTCTGTGATGGTAGGTTCCAGGTCAGGTTCTTCATATTTATTGGAGTCAAAGAGTTCATTGGTTTTAGGGTTTCCTTCAATAGTAGATTCAGAGGGGAGGTCTAGAGTTTGATCAAAGTGATTAGTGAGTCATTCAATGTATTTGGCTGCCTTAGTGGAGGAAATGGGAATATCTGTGGGTAAATCAAAGGGTCAGATGGTGTTAGGTGATAGTTTGAGTTCCACTGGTGGTGAGGTGTCTGAGGATTCTCCTAACTCGTGTCAAGGAGTACAATGAGTGCCCCATGCAAGGTTGACTATGGGTCTATGTGAAATGGTGAGCAAGCCACATGAAGGTAGTTGCTTTGAGGGAAGCTAGTTCTTTTGTTATGCTTGGTCCAGGTAGGGCAAAGCATAGCCTCAGAAATGTCTAAAGACAAGTACCAGGTGATTGGTCATTAACTGAGTCTATATGTACATCTTATAGGATTGTACTGGCTCATTCACAATATGGTGAACTTGGGTGTTTAAACTGATACCCAAAGGTAACAAGGACTAAGGTTTGAGGACAAGGATAAGCTACCCATTCTGAACACAGATAGAGGCTCACAAAGAGTCAAGAGGTTATGAGAGAGAAGAGATATATTGGTAGTCTAGAGGTACAGGCAGTAACTCTGAGGAGGACTAGCTTAAGGAGAAGAGAAGAAAGGAAAAGAGAAGGTTTATATACCTGGGGTGTAGAAACTGACAGAAAATGAAAGAACTAAAGTACACAGGAAGTAATTAACAAGATGACCAAATGGAATGTCCAGGAGAATGATGGAAGAACTATAATTAGGAGATGATGATGAGTCATCAGGCCAATGACTAAGAGAAAGGGAGGAATTGTTGAGAAGAGAAAGAGCATCCTGAATATGCATCACTAAGCAAGGAAAAAAAATCATAACAATAACCAGTTCATTCTCCTTCAAGCTCTCAAGTCCTAAAACCTGAAGATTCAGGGTTAGGATCAAGCCATGTCAATCAGTTAGAATTTTTTTTTTTTGGAATCCTCATTTATTATCCAGTAGGGCTAGTGCTCTATGTCAGACAGTTACAGGCATTGGCATATCTACTGGGATGTATATAGTGTGTATGTGCTCAGGTTGTATCTGAATGTACTCAAGTATAGTTCAAGAGGCTGTAGCCAATAGGTGGACCAGTACAAGGCAAGGGGGGGCTTGTATATGAATACAGGTAGGAGTGGGGGATATACAGAGGTCAGTTAGTGATCATCGCCCTAAGGCATTCAGCTGGGGATAGAGAGGGGCTGGGGCTCTGGCAAAAGCCTTCAGATATAGGGGTGTTGAGTGGTAGATAGGAAGATGCCCTGTTGATGGCTGCTTGTGAGATAAAGGGCCCACCTGGGAGTTGTAGGGATATATCATGTTTGGAGTAGTCCTTCTCATGGAGAGAGGCAGATCAAACAAGATCACCATTGGAATCTACCCCCACATATTGGGGGGCCAACAAGGCCCATTGTAACTCCACAAATCTCAAGACATCATCAAGAAGAGCTGGAAACTCCAAGGGGACTGTTCTGGGGATGATTACATCTGTGATGAATTGGGGGCATTGAGGGTAGTCCAGTATGCATTGGATCCAGGGGAATAGGGAGTAGGTAGATGCACTGGATCCAGTTGAAACTGTGAAGGGAGGAGAGGAGGAGCAGGGAAGGGCCACCAAGTGTGGTTTCTCTGTGGGGGCAGAGGTGGGAGAGTTGAGGCATGAGCCAGGGAATGTCTCATGGGGTTTGGTGATGGACATGATTAGGGATTGCAGCTGCTTTACTTCCTTCCAGAAGGCTTCTACTTCTGCAGTAGTGGCATGAGAGACCTCATATTTTGGCCTCTTCCCATAGGATGGAGCAGGTGAAGGGCCCATACCTATAAGGGGGGGAAGGGGCTGCTACAGTCTTGCTGTGCAGATAGACTACCATGTTGTTTTGGTAAAGGTGAAGGGCTGTCAGGGTGAATCCACTTTGGGTGGACATGAGCTTTAAAAGAGTGAAAAACTGAGACTAGCCACTGGATGGCTCAGGGACTGCCTTTGGGGTGAGCTATGGGTACAGAGGGGGTGGTCTGGGGGGACCCAGCCTTTGAGTCATTAGGGTGGTCCTGTTACAACTTGCTCTGATCTGTGAGTGGGCTACTCTTTGTTTCATTCTGATTGTACTCATCACTTTATTCATTTTCCTCTATTAGATGTATGTTCTCACCTAAGGACAGTATTTCCTTTCTACAATGATATAGATATTTTGATGCATCCCTTGTCATTACCTCCTTCTTCATCATCTTGTTTCATCTCCATCATATAATACTGCAGATTCCTGTTCTTGCTGCAGACTATCCTTTCCTGTACTGATGATTACCCAAGGTGTTCCCCTTCTGCTCTTCTGTTCCTACCACAAGGGTATATAAAGCCATCAGTAGTGTACTTGTATCCCTTAAGCTAGATCTCCTCAATCATACCTGATTTGTAGACCTCGTCCCTTCAGTTTGTCTGACTTGACTCTTTGCTTCACATGAAACCCAAACTCACTGTTCTTTGAGGCTACAACTTGGACCTACCTGGTACAAGCATAACCAAAGATCTAGCTTTCCCCTTTGAACCCTTGCCTCCACAAGGACTACCAATATTTCATCAAACCCAAACCCAACCCCCACCAGAAAGGATCAAAGAACCCCAGACTATCCCTCTCTTGGAACTCTCTCTTCACTGCACCACCCAGAACTCCATCTCCTTCTACCCCACCTACCACTACCAGTATGTCTGGACCATCCAGATCCATTCCAATGACTGGAGTAGCTTCTTCCTCCCAACCCTCTTCTCATCAATTGACAACCATCCTTCCCCAGACCACCTCTCAACCAACAATTGTGACATCCCCTGGAAAGGAGCTCTCTTTAGTTAAACCTGATGACTTCAATGGAACTGAAATCAAGTTCTGTCCCTGGATGAACTCAGTCCTCCTGTACCTCATGATCAATGGCCACATATATTCCAACAACAAAAAGAAGATTGCACTAACCCTCTCTTATTGTAAGAAAGGGGTTACACTTGAATGGACCTCCTTCCTTTGAGACATGGCAAGACTTTCTTAAGATGCTTGAAACTACATTTCAAACCATGGATATCAAAGGCAATGCACTTCACCAACTTCAAAGATTGGCACAGAAGGAGGACATCCTCAGCTACATCACCTCTTTCTGCTCATTAGTGACACAGGCTGGACTTAGCAATCAGACAGTCCTCTGTAGGCTTGTTGTGAAGGGACTCCAACCTTCCCTTATGTGACACATTTATCAATCTGAGACTGTCCCTGCTATGCTCAATGAATGGTGCAAGAAAGCAGAACTCTTGCATAATAGTTGGAACCAATCTAGAACTATTATACCCCAAATCAGAGGTAACCACACCTTGTTGTGAACTCACACTAGATTCACAGCTACATCAAAAATACAAGACCTGAACACAATGGATGTTGATGCTGTATGACTCTTCCCCTCTGAACAAGAGGAGAGGATGAAGAAACGACTTTGCTCCAAGTGCAGCAAACCTAGCCTAGCTAGAGACTGTCCTGGTCATCCAGAACTGGTGAAAAAGACAGAGGAATGAAAGGTTAAAGTTATAGGAAAAGAGGAAGAAGTGGCTGAGATCAAAGAAGTGAAAGAAGAAGACAATGATGCCTCTCTCTCCAGGATCATCAAAGATGATCAATTGGATTTTTAAATGGGGGACTTGAATTGACACCTGCTCCTCCTTCTGTAAAATGTGCCCCTGTAATTACTACTCAGAATGATACTCATGCTCTTACTCTCCCTATCTGAGTCATTAAAGCAGGGGCTACATTGAAAACTGTTGACATGTCTGCTCTCATAGACTCAGGGGCAGATATCTCATGCATCAATTGGAACTTTGTATGGAAACACAAACTCCCAACTGAAAGACTAGCTCATCTGATCACCATCTAAAATATGGACCATTTCATGAACAAGCAAGGACCCACCTGCTTTACTTCTATGCTCTATATCCAGGTTGGAACAACCTCACAAAAGGTGAGAGTCCATGTCATGTAATGTGGACAAGAAAATATCATCCTTGAGATGTCTTGGTTTGAAGCCACCCAACCAAAGATCAATTGGAAGAAGCAAATGGTAGAAATTGACCCAGCAAAAGATCAATCACTGAACCTTTACCTTACACACCAGGGATCCCAGTCCAATTACCTAACAAAAGGGAAACCTCCTCCCCCACTGATGAAACATTACATAACCAAAAAAGAGGAACAGGTAGTAGTGATGGATTACATCAACTACAAAACACCTGAAAGGTATACTAAACCAGCCTATTATACTTACGCCATCCACAGAATCCAGAAATCTGCGACTTGTTACTTTCCAAATACTTGTACTACTCTTCGGCTTAAATGGATCATATGAAAAACTACAACATCCACCCAACTTGCCATGGATGCAGATAAAATAGCAGTGGAACTCCCTCCACAATATGAAGCATATAGGGAAGTATTTACGAAAGAAGCAGCTGACCACATGCTGCTCTCCAGACCATATGACCATCCTATAAATTTGGATGAAACCTTCATCCCAAAAGTATCAAAGATATACCCTCTTTCCCCTAATGAGCAAACAGCTGCTGACACCTTCATCAATGAAAATTTAGTGTCAGGAAAGATTAGACCTTCCAACTCTTCACAAGCTTCCCCATTTTTCTTTGTCAAAAAGAAAGACAGTGGTCTCTGACTGTGTCAAGACTACCAGTACCTAAATGAACACACCATATGGGATGCCTACCCCCTCCCATTTATCTCTGACCTAACTGATAAACTAAGAGGGACAAAGATCTTCACCAAATTTGATGTAAGATAGGGGTATAATAACATACATATCAAGGATGGAGACCAATGGAAAGCAGCATTCATCACCCATCGCAGACTTTTTGAACTGACTGTCATGTTTTTTGGACTTACAAACTCTCCCCCTACCTTTCAGAGATTTATGAATGACTCCTTCTGAGACATGATTACAAAAGGACAGTTGGTGAGATATATGATCAACCTACTGATCTTCTCCCCAGATAAAAAGACCCATGAAGAACAGACTAAAAGAGTTCTCTAGCAGATGAAAGAACTTGACCCGCATCTCAAACTAGAAAAATACAAGTTCAATGTCAACCAAGTAGAATTTCTTGGTATGATCGCCCAGCCAGGATGACTAGTGATGGATCCAGTTAAACTCAAAGAGATTGCCAATTGGCTTACTTCTACAAAAGTCAAGGATGTCCACTCTTTCCTGGGTTTTGTTAACTTTTATAGATGATTCATTCCGAAGTATTCTGACATTACATGGCCTCTCCTTGATCTTACAAAAAAGGATACACCTTGGACATGATCCAAAGTGTGTGAGACCACCTTCTCCTCATTAAAAAGTATCTTTCTCTCTGAACCTGTTCTGCATATCCCTGATACCTCCAGGCAATTTCTGTTACAACCAATGCATCCCACAATGCATCCAGGGGATTACTCCTCCAACAAGACAAGAACAGTGAATGGCATCCATGTAGATATATCTCTTAGTCCTTTTCCTTGTCTGAGCAAAATTATGACATTTATGACAGAGAACTCCTTACAGTCATTCATGCATTAAAGACTTGACAACATTATTTGCAAGGTTTCCCTTTTCCAGTATCAGTCATTACTGATCATAAAAACTTAACCTATTTCAAAGAACCTAGGAAACTGAACCACCAACAAGCAAGATGGCTCCTGGATATTCAGGACTATAACCTTAAGATCCACCACATCCCTGGATCATCACTCTCCACCCCTGACATCCTCTCATGCCAACCAGACCTTATTGTTCCCAATGCAAAGGAGGACAACAATCAGACTGTGTTGCTCCCTCCAGACCTCTTTGTCTTGTTGATTGACACAGCCCTACATGACAAACTCTCTTCTTCTTCTTCCTCCAACCCACTTATCCTTGATTTTTTACAAATAATGGAGAATCTTCCCACTCACTTCTGCTCTCAAATGTCAGATTGGAAATTTGACAGAAGTATTCTCTCTTATCAGGACTGTGTCTATGTTCCAAATAATGCTGACCTCTGCAGAGATGTCATGTCACAATATCATGACCACCTTTCAGCAGGCCACCTGGGCATTCTTAAAACCCACCAACTTGTTTCTTCTGAATTCTGATGGCCCAGCCTGACCTCTTTTGTTCAGACATATGTGGAAGATTGCACTGTTTGCCAGCAGGATAAGGCTTGTACCCACCCCACTATGCCCTCATTGCTCCCCATTCCTTCTTCCACTTCTCAGCCTTTCCAACAAATTTCTTGCAATTTGATTACAGATCTTCCCCCCTCTTCCAGTATTGATTCTCTCTTGGTCATGGCCGACCATGGGCTTACAAAGGGGGTGATTCTTTGCCCTACTATGAAGACAGTTACCACAGAAGGAGTTGCAATCCTTTTCTTTAAAAAGGTTTTTAAACGATTTGGACTTTATAATAATATCATATCAGACAGAGGACCACAATTTGCTTCTTCCTTTATCAAAGAACTCAGACATTTACTTCAGTATGATATTTCCCTTTCAACAGCCTACCCACCCACAGACAGACAGAGAGACCAAACAAGTCAACCAGGAGATAGAGACCTATCTGCAAATCTATTGCAGAAACTGATCTGAAACATGGGCAGACTCCATCACCCTGGCAGAGTTCACACACAATCACCAACCTCACTCCATTATCAACCAATCCCCTTTCTTCCTCATGATGGGATATGAACCCCAATCACTCCCTAATGTCCTAGGAAAATCAAACCTTCCTGTTGCAGAGGATCAGATCAAAGCCCTGATTGCAGCTAGGAATGAGGCAGTTGCAGCACATGATCTCACATGCCAGATGATGAAAAGCTGATGGAATACTTCCTTTACCCCATTCAACAAAGGAGATAAAGTTTGGTTGGAAGGAAAAAACCTCCACCAGGTGGCACCCAACCCCAAATTTCTACTGAAAAGAGAAGGACCATTCACCATCACAGATGTACTCTCCCCTATCATCTACAAACTTCAACTTCCCAAAATCTGGTGAATCCACAACATCTTTCATGCTTCCCTTCTCTCTCCTTATGTTGAAAATGAAACACATGGAAGGTACTTCCCAACACCACCTCCTGATCTGATCAGCAGAGAAGAACAATTCAAGGTTGAAGGGGTGCTACACCACAGGGGACACCATCAAGAAGGCAGTTCCTGATCAAATGGAAAGGCTATCCAACTAGTGACAACTCCTGGGAACCCAAACAAAACCTGTCCAACACCAAGGAGGTTCTTGAAGATTATAAACAGTGATATCCCAAGGTTTGGCCTACAGTTGCTCAACTCTCTACCTAGTTCCTCCTCACTGTCAAACATCTTTGCCATAGCTATTAAACTTTCCCAGATTGAGACCTCCTCCACCAAATGTCATCATTCTCTTCTCCCTCCCTATGTCTTCCACCATCAAGAGTCTTCCAAACTTGACTATGTCCACATCAATCAATTCCTCTGTAATAGATTCTATGCAGAACCACTCTTTTGTCTCCTAGACAAACAATCCATTTTCCATCTCCTTGTCCACTCCTTCCAGATGATAATCACACTCTCTACCTTACTCCCTACCTAAGCTGCTGGGCCTTTCAACCTCACCCTTGCTAGACATGCCCTTCAAACTCAAGAAAGGGATCTTCTGAACACCCTTTATGAGCTGAATTTCAACTCAGTTATTGATTTTATCCATGAACATTACACAGAGTATCGTTCATCTCCTCCTACTCTTCCAGTACCTCCTCCCCTGGCTCATGTCATTGATTGATCCACCTCTCCTGCTCCTAGCAATTATCCCTCCACCCCCACCATCTGACCTATGCCTCACATTGTCCACATCATACTGGATTCTCCCCATTGATCCTAGACTGTATCTACCTTTACAACCTGGAGCAGCAAGTGGAGGATCTGACTCTACATGATTCTGCAGATGGAAAAACCATGGATGATGCTGGCTGGGCTAATGAAACAGGATCCCCTATCCAGGACAGACTAGACCAGATCAATGGTCAAAGACCTGGTAGTCTTTGGGATAGACTGGAGGTAATGTTACAACTTGCTCTGATCTGTGGGCAGGCTACTCTTCATTTCATTCCAATTGTACTCATTGCTTTATTCTTTTTCCTCTATTGGATGTATGTTCTCACCTAAGGACAGCTTTTCCTTTCTATGATGATATAGATATTTTGACTCATCCCTTGTCATCACCTCTTTCTTCATCATCTCATTTCATCTCCATCATATGATACTGCAGATCCCTGTTCTTGCTGTAGACTGCACTTTCCTGTACTGATGGTTACCTAAGGTGTTTCCCTTCTGCTCTTCTGTTCCTACTACAAGGGTATATGAAGCCATCAGTAGTGTATTTGTATCCCTTAAGCTAGATCTCCTCAATCATACCTGATTTGTGGACCTTCTCTCTTCAGTTTGTCTGACTTGACTCTTTGCTTCACATGAAACCCGAACTTGCTGTTTTTTGAGGCTATGACTTGGACCTACCTGGCACAAGCATAACAGGTCTCTTGTCCACTGGTAGAGGTGGAAGGAGAGGTATTTGTGACAAAGCCAGGAACTATGGAGGGAGTGAAGCATATGCAGAAGGTAGAAATGGGGAATGAATGCCATCTGTGCCTAACCTTTGATAGAGGGACTGGACATGGGCTATCCTTTGGACAGGTGTAGCAGGGGGGGAGGTGGTGGCTGTTTTCCCACAGAGGGATGGTGGTGGTAGCTAATCAACCTGATTGTATGATATGGTGGGTGTAATCTCTTTAATGAATGGGATTAGATGTCCTAGTTCTGGATCCTGAACCAGTTCTAGAAAGTGAATGATGGATGGATTGGGAAAGTTCTAAAGATCTTGGGACTCACTAGGCTGAATTTGTAAAATGGACTAATGTGTGTGATGTCTGAAAGAGGATTATGGAGCATGTCTGACTCTGGTCCCATATTGGCTAAAGTTGTGGTATCTATTATTTCCATCTTTGAATATATTTTGTCCAGTTCCATTTGATTCTCTTCTGTCAAAAGTCAAGGGTCTTTCCTGAGATAATTGAGATGTGGAGGATCTATCCGATCTGTAGTTTCTATCTGCTCAATAATAGCTGTGTAGTTGACCAGCCAGAACTGTTTCCACAGATTGATTCCTGATGGAACTTCATTCAAATAGTCCCTGACTTGTACAAAGAGGTTGGAAATACCATTGAGAGATTCAATAGCTTCTCTAATACATCTTTCTTTAGAAGAGATAGATGGTTCATCAAAGGATGAAGTAGAAGGTCTGGAACAAATGGGTTGAGATGAAATAGGTGAATTAGAGATAGGCTGATTAGGATAGGATGAAGAATGGGAGGAATGGGATGATTGCTCTAAGACAGACTCAGGGAGCATTTGGATGGTGAGATCAGGGTAATCTGGTAGAGTGAGGAATACTTTCTTCTCACTTTCAAGTGAAGAAGAGGCTAGAGATTGTATCAGTGATGTATTAATCTCCCTTGTCTCAACAGATGACTGTTAGTCCTCACCAGTAATGCCTTGTGGTTCTGATCCACTTGTGGCACCTGAGGTTGATGAGGTTGATTCTACCCATTCAAGAGATGGTACATATGTGACAGAAGAACAAGGGGAAATAGTGATTAGAAAAGGATCAATGGAGTAATCTTAGAGAGTTGTAGATGGAAAATATATAGGAGAGAGATGTCTATTCTTGTTTCACAGTAATGTCCAAAATCAAACTGATGTTGAACAATTTGCTCAGGATATCAGAAGATATAGCAGTGTCTGATTCCCTAAGAGATCCAAAAAGATGATGATGATAGAATGTAGGATCAGGACAGTTGACAAGGATACCAGTTCCTGTAATATTGGTATGATTGGATGAATCTCTACTTACAATGAGTGTTTCTGTAATCTCAATAGAGGTGGATTGGATCCCTTGATAGGATGATCTTTATGTACTATTGCTCAGTGTCATCATCAAAATAGTTGATCATTGAAAAGGTAAAATCAGAGATATGTCAGCCCAAGGTAGCTAAATCACTAGGGGTCAAGTGTCTGGTCCCAAAATTATCATTGAGAGTATGAGTAGATGTCCACATTGCTAAATTATGAGATAGAAGTTCAATGAGAGATTCTTCTCTATATTTCTCTCAAAGTTGAAGAGTAAAAGCCTCAAGCTCTGCTAGCACCTCAGATCTGTTAGACATTAAACATATCAAAGACAGTAATCATTGCCTACAATCTGGAGGCAGAGCTCATAACATAATGAAACTGGAGATTGTTCCACTGGTGTACACAGTACAACAAAGAGTGTATATACAGTTGAGACTTACTGCACTTAGCAGAGGCTTCTCTTTATAGATAAGAGTCTGATTAATGAGAAGTACTTGAAATGACTTCTATTTGATAGAAGAAGTTATTTTGTTGTATTCTCAAACCTACAGTTTGATATACAAAAGTACCATTATATATATCTAGAATTCAGTCTGAGATAACTGAGTTTTAATCTATGGATTATTATAGGATGATCTATCCATCTATTGTTCTACTAGTATAGACTTCATTATTCTAGTATTAGAACAATGGATGATATTTCCTTTTGTTTAGATTGACAATAGGAATGTCTAGGATCACAGGATCAATTAGGATTGACTAGGATCAAAGTGTCATGTTAGTACCAATTATTAATGATTGACATGTGTCACATTATTCTATACAAGGTACATTAGGAACTGTAACTAGTATCATTAACTGTTGATACTAATATATTCATTAGTCTAATGTCATTGGTACTATTGTCCTATTGATCACTTAGTATAACAGACACTATTAGGTTAACACTAATCTTTGTTGTGACAGACAAATGATTAGCATATGTCACTAATGTGACTCCAACACTCTAAACTTCTCTCCTAGAAGTTTGCTCCTTGGTCTCTTGGATTAGATCCAGTCCTTGTCTTATATCAGATTTGATTTCCACTACTGGTCTATTCCTGTATAAGTTATCTGGAATAAATTGTGGTCTAGAAACTCCTGAGAGCCAACCAGCTTCTTCTAATAGAGTCTTGTGTTCTCCACACTGGTGATGGAGGTGTGGGTGGAGTTAGAAAAGAGTCTGATACAAGGTATTGCTTGTGTTGATGTATATCATCAATAGATGATTGATGACCTGATTCAGGTCTATGATGTTTAATTTCAGGTCATGTGGGAGTTAAGCAATGTTCTGAAGAAGGTTGTTCTAGAGAAGAGAACTCTCTTGCCAGCTCCTCTTGTTCGAATGATTCTCTTCTTAAAGAATGTGAACTCCTCTTTAAAGATGGATCATTTTGTTGATTTTGATCATCTCCTGGATCATCTCTGTCTGAATCCTCAGGTCAATTGTAACCTTCATATTAGAATTTGATAAAGTACTGAGGGCGACTAGCCAAGCTTGGGACCAACTCAGGATGGCTCTGCAGTCCACTGTGAATAACCAAGGATGATATTAAAGGTGTAGGATGAAGATACAGTACCTGGAGTCCACTGTGAGTAACCAAGGGGTCTCAGAGTGGACAAGCAGGAGCTATGTGCGCTTGAAGTAAATACTGGTAAACAACTGGCAAGCCATATCAGCCACATCATCACAAAACATAAGAGGGGCCACAGAGGCACAGAATGAAGGTAGAACAATGGGAAAAAGTGGTAGGATAGAAAGTTGAATATGGAGAATCCAATGAGACTATAATTGAAGTCAAATGAGTGTAAGATCACCAAACCTAACAGAATTTAGGATCTAGAGGTTGAGGAACTACTTCATCTGATCCCAATGAAACTTGAAAGCACTCATATTGATCTGATGATCCCCTTCTAGACAGTTCATCTGATTCTTGATCAGATTGATGATTGTTCATCATTGAAATAGGGATAGGTCCATCATCATGACTTTTGGAACACCACTGAAAATGTTCTTCATCAGAGGTAGCATTTGTTGAGACAACAACTCAATATTTAAGGTTTATCCAAAAATACCATTCTTTTATATTGAGTTTGTATTCAATGAATGTCATCTCTTTCAATTTGGGTGATAATTTGTCAGGCTGTTGTTCAAGAGGAATAAAGATGTAAGCTTTATGACCAAATACTCAGAAGTAAGGAGTATCTGGTTTCTTTTTGTCTCCCTTGAATAGTTTAATAGGGGTTTTCTATTTATGACAACACATTGGTTGCCTATTATAGATGTGGACTGTAGTTTCCACATCATCTTGTCAACAGGATTTCGGTAAGCAAGTATGATGGTGTATTGCCTTTGCCTTTTCTAGTATGATTCTATTAAATCACTCAGCTCTTCTATTCTGCTGAGGGGTGTGAGGGATGAAGGTCTGATGAATAATTTCTCTGGAAGTGAGGAATGATTGACACTCTTGACTTGTGAATTCCTCCCTCAGTTCAAATGTATGGAGACTAATTTGTGTCTTGTGAAGGTTTTAGCTCAAGTAACCATATAGAAAAATGCCAAAATGTGTCCAACTTGACCTGCAAGAAGAAGAATAAGGCATAACCTGTGTGGTCATCAATGAATGTAAGAGTATATTATGCATGAGATCTCAGTTCAGTTGATATTAGACTGATCAAATTGGTGTGAATCAGCTTAAGTGGGTAAGAAGCCAGCTTCAAAGAACCTGAAAAGGATCAATCTGATATCTTTCAAATTGAACATCCCTTACAAGAGGATGTTGTGGGAGAGAAATTTAAACAAGGAATGCCAATGAAATTTATATGTGCATGGTATATAGCATTTTGAGAAGTATATCCCAAACATTGATGCAATATCTGAGAAGCTTGAATGTCCATGAGAGAGGCTAGAGATCATATCTTAGGAGTAATCTGTGCAGACTGAAACCAGTGAAGGTTGTTAGTGGGTGATGAGGCAGTTGCCCAAATCACCTCACATCTTCTCTTGTTCCAAATCCTGGATCTTGTATTGGTAATCTCATAGTGAAAGCCATGGTTTGTAAGTACTGGTATGGATAGTAAGTGGCTGGTAGAATGTGGTGCAAACCAAACATCTTTTAGTGTCATTATAGAGGATAAAGTAACATCATCCACTTGTTTGACAAGTACAGTTCCTGGTCTGTACATTGGAAATGATTCTCCTGCTGTAACATGAGCATTGTTGGTTTGTAAGTACTGGTATGGATAGTAAGTGGCTGGTAGAATGTGGTGCAAACCAAACATCTTTTAGTGTCATTATAGAGGATAAAGTAACATCATCCACTTGTTTGACAAGTACAGTTCCTG
>JBBPMY010000212.1:0-24632 GCA_038090615.1 Phylloporus gajari | reverse complement strand
CTCTTCCCCATCATCCCCTCCTCCCTCTCCCTCTCTCCCTCCCCCTCCCCTATCACTATCACCTTGATCATATAGTACATACCTTTGTATCATACAAGATAACAGATGGTCCCCCTACCCACAAAACCTGTAGTGGAAAATAGAATGTTGATGATGTCAAAGTATACATCATTGACTTGAATCTTTCCAATTGCTGGAGCAAGATCTGGATTGGTGGAAGAGAGTGAGACTGAGAGATTGTTGATGATAGGCAGGGGTAAGAGCATATCAACAATAGGAAGGGATGAAGGTGGCTTGACAGAGGAAAGCTGGAGTGGATTGTGGTGAATTGAATTGGGGCTCTCAATACAGGTCAGCCCTTCAATAGCCTTCGTCTCATCATCAGTATCCTTGGTGCTCAAGGCAGCTTTGTGAGCAGAGTGTCTTCAGTTGTTTAAAGTGGGAGGGTGAAGGTGTAATTTGATCATGCGGTCAAACCTGATTGATACTCAACAGCCAAAAGTGAAAGCAGTGATGATGAAAATGAAGTGCTGGGTGTTGGTATGAATATTAAAAGGGGGGGAAATGTCATGATCATCATTTTTCATCTAAGCCCATCTCTGAACTCCACTTTTTATACTCTCAATCTCTGGTGTGTTTTCTATCTTATCGCACCCAGAGATAGTAGGACTTTGTTTCATCTTGATCTCTTGTCTATTAGTAAGCTTTCACCATATTTAGTAACTTACCATATTTAGACATTCTCCCGCTGTACTCACATTTCATACATAGCTCCGGTATGTGTTACCTCTGACCTTAGACTTAGTAATTTCTTACAAAGACACTCATCAGTGTTACAAATCCATTGCCCTGATCTCCATATAATAGTGTACCCATAGTCTGTACATAGTTCAGTTTGAATATTAAATTAGTCTCTACTCCTTCCTCTCACTTGAGTACTTAGTACTCTCCTCTGATTACCTTCAACCTCTGACCCAAATATGGGACAGGACTTTGACAAGGGTGCACCACATAAGGTGAAGCCAACATCCCATCCATCCAGAACTCTGAAGTTTCAGAGTTCCCCTCAGGAGTTAACCTGGACTTAACAGTATATTCAAACTCCCACTCGTCATAAGTTCTCATGGATACCCACTCAAAGACAAAGCTAGCAGCACAAAAGCTCCCCTGTGCTGGCTCAATCCCAACTCTGAAAGGAGGCAGTATATCTGTCTTTGATATCCCTTTCAGAGATACTAGCACCACACACTTCAGTTTCACAGCTTGTCTGCAACCACATGATTCCATCTCCACTATAGGACTCCACAACAGACCCTTATCTCCACCCCCATTGATCCCCTCTAGGACCCCTGCTAATAGAGCAACTCTGCTCAGTTGTCACTCAAACAACATATACAGAACTCTGGCAGCAGGAGAACCCCCCAAATGCCAAGCAGACCTGGGGGAAAACTCAGGAGATGACCCTGGAGACCCCAACAAAGATGACATCAATGAGCTAGTCCATAGCTACTTGACGAGCCCCAAAGTCTGTGTACCCAAAGACACCCTCACCCACTTGGCTAATGCCATAGAAATCTAGCCAAGTCCTCCCAGTGTCCCTCCACCTCCAAATCTAGCCAACAAACAAAAGTCCAAGAACTGGACCAGTTCAATGGCACAGATCCTCGCAAACTCCAAGTCTTTCTTGTACAATGCGAGCTGAATTTTCAAGACCAACCCAGAGCCTTTGCATCAGACTAAGTAAAGGTTACCTTTGCCCAGTCATACCTTAAAGGGATCACCCTCAAATGGTTCAAGCCCAATCTCCTAGAAATGGTTGATCCAGACCTCCATCTGATCTGGATGGACAGCTACAAGAAGTTCATCAAAGAACTCCAGACAAACTTTGGTCTGCACAATCCAGTAGGAGATGCTGAGCACCAATTAGATCATCTGTTGATGAAGGACAGACAGTGCATCAATAAGTATGTTGTGGAGTTCAATTGCCTAGCCTCTCAAGTCTGAGGTTATAGAGGAGGCACCCTCCGGCACCACTTTTACAATGGTCTCCCCAACCGTATCAAGGATGAAATCTCCCAAGTTGGCAAGCCTCTGACAATCGAGGGACTGTGCACTCTCACCCATGCCATAGATGCCCAGTATTGGGAGCACAAGTCCAAAGTAAATCAGCAAGCCAAACCCACAACCTCCTCCTTGAAGAACTCTAACAAGCCCTCCACCTTGTTCTTCTTCATGTTTAGCTCTGGTGGTTCGAAAGACTCCAGGGACTCCAAGGAGTCCAAGGGAAAAGCCACCCCCACAACTCCAAAGCCCAACCTCTCCTCCAAATTAGAAAACAACAGCAAACTCACTGCCACAGAATGTAAAAAGTGCTTTGACAATAAACTTTGCATGTTCTGTGGAAGTGGCAGACACATGGCCAAGGAATGCCTTAAGTCCACCTCCAGAGCATCCAAAGCTTGCGCTGCCTCTACCAAGACTCCAGAAACCCAACCAAAGGTCCCCTCAGAGACAAAAAAATAATCAGTGACCTCTGTGACTTTGCATGGGTAGGAGGTCACGTTGAACCTGACTGTGCACCCAAGGAGATTAGACTCAACATGTCCGCTCTCTCTGATCCCAAATCTCTTATGCCCTCCATTTCTTTAACATCTTACCCTATTGAGCTTCAGAAACCCAACTGGAGGTCTCCTCAGAGACAAAAAAATAATCAGTGACCTCTGTGACTCTGCACAGGTAGGAGGTCACATTGAACCTGACTGTGCACCCAAGGAGATCAGACTCAACACATCTGCTCTCTCCGATCCCAAGTCCCTTATGTCCTCCATCTCTTTAGCTTCTTATCCTACTTCTTTGTTCTCCACTCTCATAGACTCTGGCTCCTCTGATTGTTTTATAGATACAGTATTTGTTAATGAACATAATCTTTCAACTTACCCTATTCCTCTGCTCCAACTCCAACTTTTTGATGGAACCTCAAACTCCACCATTACTCAAGTGATCAATCTCCATGTCCATTTCAAAACTGGTGATATCACTCCAACAACATTTTATGTCACTCCATTGGATAGCTCCTGCTCCCTTGTACTTGGACACAACTGGTTCACCCACTACAATCCATTGGTTGATTGGGTTTCAAGCAGTATCTCTTTCTGTTCACCTGAGCAGTCCGTGCCAACAAAGCTGAGCTCTTCTCCGCAGCCTCTGACCCCTCCAGTCAAGGCTGAAACTCCATCTCCTGATCTACCAAGTTTCTCTGACCACAAGACTCCCCATATTGCACTAGTAAGCACACCTGCGTTTGCTTTGGCCTGTTGCCTAGAAGGCTCCATGCAGTATAGCCTACAACTCTGTCCTCAAGATATCCATCTACACTCCACCTCTTCTGAGCCCAAAAAGATTGATCTCTTTGGAGTCCCTCCAGAGTATCATGACTTTGCCGATGTTTTCAGTAAGCAAAGGGCTGACACCTTAGCACCCCATCGTGAGCATGACCTCAAGATCAAACTCAAAGAAAGAGCTAGTCCTCCATTAGATACCACCTACTCTCTTTCTCCCTCTGAACTCAAGTCCCTCCGAGTGTTCCTTGATGAGCACCTCTCCATTGGATTTATCTGACTCTCCTCTTCCTCCCATACCACTCTGGTCCTCTTCATCTACAAAAAGGATGGTTCTCTCCGACTTTGTGTTGACTTCAGAGGACTAAATAAGATTACAAAGAAAGACCACTACCCACTGCCCTGCATCTCTGATCTCCTTGATGTTCTGAGCTGTGCTAAAATCTACACCAAGATCAATCTCTGGCATGCTTATCACCTAGTCTGCATCGTAGAGGGAGATGAATGGAAAACTTCCTTCCACACTCACTATGGCTCCTATGAGTGGTTGGTTATGCTGTTTGGACTTACAAACACTCCTGCAGCATTCCAGCAGTTTGTCAATACAATCTTTGCCAATCTCCTAGATGTCTATGTAATAGTTTACTTGGATGATATCCTCATTTACTCCACCAACACAGCCTCCCACAAGGAGCATGTCTGTGAGGTCCTCCATAGGCTCCACATACATGGACTTTGTGCAAAGCCTAAGAAGTGTGAGTTCCATACTGACTCCACTGAGTACTTGGGATACCAGCTCTTGTCCTCTGGACTTACTATGTCTCCAGAGAAAGTCAAGTCCATTCAGGAATGGCATGAACCTTGTAAGGTTAAGGACATCCAGTCCTTCCTGGGGTTCGCCAACTTCTATCTGCATTTCATCCACAATTACTCCAACATTGTCATTCCCTTGACTCGCCTTACTTGCAAAGAAACTCCATGGTCCTTTGATGACTCCTGTCGCTCAGCCTTTCAGGCCCTCAAGGACACCTTTACCTCTTCCCCAATCCTGACACACTGGATGCCCAATGCTCTGCTGATCATTGAGACAGACACCTCTGACTATGCCATTGCTGGCATCCTCTCCATCCATTGCCCAGATGACGAAGTCCACCCTGTGGCTTTCTACTCTTGGACTTTGTCTGCCCTGGAGCTAACTATGACACTCATGACAAAGAGCTCCTCGCTATCCATGAGTCCTTTCAGACTTGGTGTCACTATCTGGAAGAAGCTGGCACTCCAATCGACATTGTTACCAACCACAAGAACCTTGAATACTTTGTGACAACTAAACTCCTGACTTGCTGACAGGCTCAGTGGTCAGAGTTCCTCTCCCAGTTCAATATGATTGTCTGTTTTTGCCCTGGATGCCTCAGAGCTAAGCCCAATGCCCTCACTGGCCGATGGGACATCTATCCCAAAGAGGGGGATAAGGACTATGCTCGCATCAACCCTCACAATTTCCACCCAATCTTTACTCAGGAGCAGCTTGCATCATCTCTTCAAGCCACATTCTTAGCAGCTCTTGTACTCCACTCCAGTTCCTTGTTCAACGAGGAACAACTCCACTCCAACATACTCACTGCACTACCTAGCAATCTGCTGGCTAGCATCTACATATCTGCTCCTGAAGCCCCTGACTCCTGTTGGTCAGTTGACTCTGAAGGTTTCCTCTGGCTAGACAACCACATCTATGTCCACAATGCAAATGATCTTTGTCTTCAGGTCCTCCAATACAAACATAACCACCCACTCTCAGGACATTTTGGACAAAACCAGACATTAGAGCTTGTTTTGACAAGAATATACTTGGCCAGGGGTCCAAACCTTTGTAAAGGACTATGTCCCCTCCTGCACATCCTGTGCTAGAGCAAAAATCCCTAGACATAAGCCCTATGGACTCCTCAAGCAACTCTCCATTCCCGAGAAGCCATAGAACTCCATCTCTATGGACTTCATTGAACAACTCCCTCTGTCCTCTGGTTTTACCTCTATCCTAGTCGTAGTAGATCAACTCTCCAAGCAATGTGTGTTTATCTCAACACATGACACCATCACTTCCCTGGAGTTAGCAAAACTCTTCTTACTCCATATCTTCTCCAAGCATGGAGTTTCCTCCCACATCACCTCTGACCAAGGCTCTGAGTTCATCTCACACTTCTTTAGGTCCCTTGACAAAGCCCTTGACATCCGGCTCCACTTCACCTCCAGTTATTACCCAGAGAGGGATGGACAAACAGAAAAATGAACCAAACACTAGAACAGTACCTGTGCATCTACTGCAATTACCAGCAGGACAACTGGTCCAAACTCCTGCCCCTTGTGGAGTTTGCCTACAACAACACTTCAAATGCTACTATAAGAGTATCCCCATTTTTCGCCAACAAGGGCTATCACCCCAACATCTCTGTCCACCCCAAAAGGGACCTCACCTCCAAATGAGCTTGAAAGTACTCCGTTGACCTAGATTCCCTCCATGAGTTCCTTTGTGAAGAGATGGCTGCTGTCCAGAAATGCTACCAAGGTCCTGCTGATGCCAAACGAAGTCTGGCACTGGACATCCAAATAGGAGATCAAGTCCTCATGAAAGCAAAGTGTTTCCACTCCACTTGTCCCTCCAAAAAGCTCTCTAAAAAGAACCTTGGTCTGTATACAGTCATTGCGAAGCCAGAGACTCATTCCTATATACTCCAACTATCTAACATCATGAAGTCTGTACATCTGGTCTTTCATGTTTCACAATTAGAACCAGCCACCCCAAACATCATCCCTAATCACACACAAGCTCCACCCCCTCTGATCAAAGTCAATGGCAAACCAGAGTATGAGATCTCCAAAATCCTTGACTCCAAGATAAACTGCCGCCAATGCAACTGCAAACTCCTCTACTTAGTCCGATAGTCCAGATATGAAGGGACTGACAAAGAAACATCCTGGATACTAGCTACTGAGCTAGGCCATGCCTTCAAGTTAGTCCAGGATTTCCATCTCCAATATCCAGAAAAACCTGAGCCTAACCCTGTTCAGGAACAACCCTGACCCTTATTACACTCTTATATGTGCCTGACTAAAACTCATCATTACCTATACTATGAAACCTTTGTCAGATATAAATGATAGACTAGGTGCTTAAAATCGTTTTCCTCCCTACTATCAAACATGAATATCATTCTCACTCCCACCCAACATACCATTGTTCTAGTGGTTGTAATTGTATTCATTTGTCTCAGTCTACTTATCATCTGGTGGTGGATTTGTCTCTCTTGTCTGTTGGCCAGGGCAAGACTATTAGACCCTATATCAGCAGCTGTAGCAGTGTTTGACACTACTGCAACTGAGGTAGCTTTAACAGTTTAAACCCCTAACTCAACTCCGAATCTTTGGCCATCACTCCACATCAACTCTGGATGAGAAAACGATGATCATGATTATACTATCTACCAGAGGCAAGCGACTATCTACACCACCTCATCTCCTCCCTCTGCATCCTCTTCCTCCCCTTCATCATCCTCTTCATCATCCTCCACTACAACCCCAGTCTCCTTCTCCATCTCCATCTCCTTGCCCTTGTCTCCCCTGACCACTGACTCCTCCTCCCTCACCAGCTCTAACACTTCTCTGCAAGCCACATCCAACCTGATCCCCTCTGACTCCTCCTCCAACTCAGCCCCATAGACCTCCACACTCTTCAACTTGATAAGCTAGTGGAACCACTTGTTCTGAGTATCCAGACACTTGTTCTGCATCTGGACAGCCTCAAGGATGCCTCTAAGGACATCCACAAGGGGGCCCATCCCCAGAATGGGGGTGGTCTCCATGGTCTTCTTGGGATGACTGGGTCCTGCCTCTGCCTCCAACCTCCATTTCTTCATCTTCCTCTCTGATTTGTCCTTGCATCTGGGGCAGTTGCACTTCGCCTTTGCCTTCTGGCATTTAATGCAGGAAGTAGACTTACCAGTCCCATGGGTGCAGTCAAGCCCCTGTTCATCGCACTGAATGCAAATTGGCAGCTCTGAAGAGAACCGCCATTCACCCTTCTCATTGGTTTGACAAATCTGCTCCTCTGAGACCTAACCTTGTCAGCATCAGCTCTGCTTGCACAACATTTGTGACACACCTTTTTGGCTACCTCCTCAGCCTTGCAGCACTTCTCCGCTGCTCTCCACTGCTCCTCTGCCCTCTTCCTCTGCTCCTCATAGGCCCTCTTCTCTGCTTCCTCACTGGCTTTGTGTTCTGTCTCCTTGCAAGTCTTGCACTCAGCCTCCTCCTTGCAGACCTTCTTGTGACATTGTCGCCCTGTAAACTTGGCCATGGCAATGCCTTTGTCATTGTCGTCGCTTTCAATAAGGTGGTCATCAGGCCAGGTGCTAAAGAGGCATAGCTAAGTCTGGTGGGCTTTTATACCTTAGGACAATAAGCAAAATTTCAAACTCTGATGGTTCACACTTCATATTGTGGGCTTGGGCCTTCAGGGGTTCAGGCCAAAAGGGGGGATACTGTCATGATCATCATTTTTCATCTAAGCCTATCTCTGAATTCTGCTTTTTATACTCTTAATCTCTGGTGCATTTTCTATCTTATTGCACCTGGAGATAATAGGACTTTGTTTCATCTTGATCTCTTGTCTATTAGTAAGCTTTTACCATATTTAGTAACTTATCATATTTAAACATTCTCCTACTGTGCCCTCATTTCATGCACAGCTCTGGCGCATGTTACCTCCAACCTTAGACTTAGTAATTTCTTACAAAGACACTCATCAGTGTTACAAATCCATAGCCCCAATCTCTGTATAAATAGTGTACCCATAGTCTGTACATAGTTCAGTTTGAATATTAAATTAGTCTCTACTCCTTCCTCTCACTTGAGTACTTAATACTCTCCTCTGATTACCTCTGACCTCCAACCCAAATATGGGACAGGACTTTGACAAGAGTGCACCACATAAGGTGAAGCCAACATCCCATCCATCCAGAACTCTGAAGTTTCAAAGTTCCCCTCAGGAGTTGACCCAGACTTAACAGGAAACAGTACTGCCCAAGTGGTCATAGAGATGCACCAAAAATTTGCAGTTTGTGATGGACAGCCCAAGAATAAAACAATGCCAAGGTTGGTCCACCAAGACAGGATATGCCTTGGTGTCCATGGTTTTACTAATCTGAGATGCTGGTTTGAAGTTTTCTTTGGTGTACTCTCCAATGACTTTGGGACTAAGCTATATCATCTTGTCATGGGACAAGAACTCATTATCTACCAAAACAAGGTTGGGCTTGTGACAGTATCCCGTGGTGTCTGGTAGAGCAGTCTTGCTCCAGTTTGCCAGCCATTGATGATGATATGTGAAAAGCTTGCCACCTTTGGCTTGGCAGGCATATGTCTTTATTCCTCTCAAACAAAGGCCTGACAAATTGTCACCCAAGTCTGAGGAAATGACATTGATAGGATATGAACCCAATACCAAAGGATGGCAATTTTGGTCTAATTCCAAACACTGAGTTGTCATGTCAACAAATGCCACTTTCGATGAAGAAAGATTCCCACGATGTTCCAAAAGTCAGGTTGATGGACCTGCCCCTATTCCAATGATGGAAGATGATCAATCTGAATCAGAAAGATCAGAACCGCCTAGAGTGAGATCACTGGAAAGATATGAATACTTCTGAGTCCCTTTTGAACCAGGTGTAGCACCACCTGCACTGCCTCCACCTCCAGATCCTTATCAAGGATATAATTGATTAGATTATAGAGGAGATGATGGAGACAATGATAATGATGATAACAATCATCCACCTTCTAGAAGAGAATCACCCAAACAAGAAAACTTCAGAGATGAGCTAGAACGAGAGTTCTCTTCTCCAGAACAACCTCTCTTGGAACAACAATTAACTCCCACACGACCAGGGATTAAACACTGAGAGCCTGATGCGGGTCATAGATCATCTATAGATGATAGACATCAGCATAAACAGTACCTTGCACGAGATTCTCCTCCAACTCCACCCACTCCGCCATCACCAGTGTGGAGAATTCCAGATTCCATATAAAGGAACTGGTATGCTCCCAGACAAAGGAAAGATGAATCATTAGTGGAATTTTGAGCTAGACCTCGTCATTATCAACCAATGAGAGAAGAACAAACAAATGTTCGAGAACCATTGGAGCAAAGACAGGAACAAAGATCAGCAAGGGTATCTAGACCCAGATTCATTCCTGATAACAAATATGGAGAAAGACATCCAGTGCAGATCAAATCGGAGATAAGACAAGGATTAGACCCGATTATGGAAGATCAGGAGGAGCAAGCTCCTATTGAACAACCTCAGGATGTCCCTGAAGATGATGATGATATGGAGAACCTATACAGTAATGTTTGGTTCAGATCTCACTTATCTCATGCCATTCAATCATCTGATCACATTGTTCCTGAACAATTTCAGGATGTAGCAAAACTACCCTGAGATGAACAAAAAGAATGGAACGATGCAATGAAGAACAAGATATCTTCTCTAAAGGAGAGACAAGTTTGGGAACTAGTTGATCTCCCTAAAGGACACAAACCCGTGAAAGAACAATGGGTATTTGCAATCTGTCCAGGAAACTGCATAAAAGTGAGACTTATAGCAAAAGGATTCACTCAAGTTTTCAGAATAGACTACGAAGAAGCCTTCTCACCAGTAGCACAGTTCAAAACCATTCAACTCCTTTTCGCTCTGGCTGCTCTCAATGATTGGGAGATGGAAGCACTAGACATCAAAACTGCTTTTCTCTTTGGAGATCTTGATGAAGAAATCTATATGATACAACCAGAAGGGTTTGTAGTGAAGGGTCAGGAGTTAAAGGTCTGTCGGTTGAAGAAAGCTATATATAGTTTGAAGCAAGCTGCACTTCAGACTCAGGAATATATTATAAATTCATTGGCAAGGATATTATCATTATCATCATTTATGTTGATGATGCACTTTTTCTGGGCAGTAACAGATCACAGATCCTCACTCACAAAAAGAAGTTCATGAAAAGATGGGAATCCTGTGATCTTGGAGAAGCCAAAGAATATCTTGGCATGAGAATCACAAGAGATTGCAAGAAACGAACTTTAATTCTAGATCAAACTTCATATGCCTTAAAGGTGGTGAAGTGTTTTGGTTTAGAGAATTGCAAGGAAACTTTCATTCCTTTACCTACCGGATATTCTCTGAGAACCAATGATAAAGATATCAACCCTTCTCTTAGAAGCAGATATCAGTCAGTTATTGGATCCTTGCTATATATTATGCTTGGAACCAGACCAGACCTGGCATACTCTGATAAAGATGTCACAATTTTCTTCCAATCCTACGGAAGAACATCTTCAGAGAGCCATGCAGATAATTCATTATCTTGCTCACACACAAACCCTCAGAATTAAATATGATGGCCAAGGAGATAACTCTGGTCTAGTAGCCTATTCTGATACTGATTGGGCCAGGGATGTTGATACATCATGATCAACAACTGGATATGCCATGTTCCTAGCAAATGGCATAGTCTCTTGGCTATCAAGAAGACAAAGAAGAGTCTGGCTTTCTTCTACAGAAGCTGAGTACTGTGGAATGACTGAATGTGCCAAATAGATCCAATAGATCTCAAACCTCTTTGGAGAACTGGGTGTCAAATTATACCACATGCCATTGTGTGTAGACAATCAAGGAGCTATCTTCATAGTGTCCAATCCAGTTCAAGAAGAGAGAACAAAACATATTCAGATTCTGCAGCATTACATCAGAGAAGCTGTCGAAAACAATGAGGTAGAACTATTCTATGTTCCTACTAATTGACAGTTTGCAGATATCTTTACAAAGAACCTAGGAAAGGTAAAATTCCTAGAGGGTTTACGGAACCTTTCCTTGCACTGTCCCCAACATGAACAGTGAGGAGGAGTGTTGAGAATGTCTTATCTTATCTTATCTAATCAGACATTCTATATTGGTCAGCTTATCTTCTTATCTTTAATATCATCATGATTTCTCATTCATTACTCATCCTTATCATGATGACTGATACCTTATTACTCACACTGACTGATACTGACACTGCTCATGTTTTGCTATTGGCTAGTACTTATAGTATGATAAGCATTCTTAATGCTATTGGCTCAGATAAGAGCCTTTACTGCCATTGGTATAAGGGTTGGTATACCTCACTCCTTGCTTGGCTCACAAGACAGACAGTTCCAAGGTCTGTATTCAAATGAGTAGATAGGCAAGGGGGTGAGATTGTGATTCCAAGATCACAATTCCCCCCTTTTTATACTACAGATCCTGTAGACTACAGTATATAATATAATATAATATAATATAATATTGAATAAATGAGTAAATCACCTCTCAACAATGAGATGAAACAGTGTGACACGCACAACATATGTTACCCACAACCACACAGGTAATAGGGGCTATCACCCAAATAGGCAAGGGTAACATCAAGCACCTTACACCCTCCCCTTGTGAGACATCATACGTCTCAGGTTACAACAAAGTGTATATATTGGGTGTGCCCCAGGTGTTAGTACATCGGGACAAGCAAACAGTAAATTAAGGGCATTGAGTCTGATGGTATAGTAAAGAAGAGACAGAAAAACAAAATAAAGAGGAAATGAAACAATGTCTGTGTGCAGAACAAATGATACTACAAATCAAGCGCCATCCTTGTGCATCACATCTGCTCTGAGGCCTCCGAGCCCTCGCCCATGCTGACGTTGCTGCTGAGGTCAACCTCACTCCTTGGAACGGAAGGAAGATCATACGAGGCAATAGCCTCTCCAAACCATTCAATGAGGTGGTAGTCCTCAGCTACACTCAAGTCGAATGTGAGGGGTTTGACGTCCTTGATGCTAACACCCATGTCAGTGGCCTGCTGACAGTACCACTTGAGCGTGCAGTTGAGAGCAGCGTCGGTGATAGGGCGCGAGCAGTCATCCTGCAATGGTGTGTATACCGCAACTGTCGTGATGTTCTCGAATCCCCCCGAGTGTTCAGTGCGCTCAATCATTTCTTCAGTGAGTCTCCACACCCACGAGATAGCATCATCTGCCTCCTGCGAGGTGACTCTGTTGGCGGCCAGGAAAGCAGCAATGTCAGCTGCAGCCACACCCAGGCCAAACGTTGCAGGCCAGGATGCATGTCGTCCCAAAGCTGGTCCCACTCCTGTGTAATGGAGTAGGGTGTGGTACCGCCCAGGTACAATCAGCAGTTGCATGAGTTCACGCTGCCATACCATGTGATCGAAGTTGCTGCGAGGCACAGGAGCCAGGCACTCCAGGAGTAGAAAGCCACAGACATGTTGCAGGAGAGGACAACCTAGCTCCAATTCCCTGTCGTTGACGAAAGTGGGCTGGCCAACCGTGCCAGGGAACATTCTGCACAAACTGTTGTGCTCCTCAATAGTTGGGCACTGTTGTTAGCATCGCTCGATAAATGCGACCCACTGTTTGACAGGGGCATTGAGGGACAGCACCTTGTGGGGAAGAGCGGTATTCCTCCTTGAGAAACGGAGTTGAATCTCCCCTTGAGGAGGTGGCATGCTTTGTGACGTGGACGACTGTGCAGGGTTCACAGGAGGAGAAGTGGGGCATTGGATATGAGGAGGGATGGACGACGATGACGACAAGGCGGAAGCAGGAGGTCCTGCAGTTGGCACTGGGGGCGGTGCTGTTGAGAATGATGATTATGTCATCATTAATCAGCATCGATTAGATGCTAGATCATACTTATATTCTTATCTATCTTATCTTTATAGTAAGCATGATTACACATGATCCTATCTTAACAGATCATTACATTTTCTATATGACACTGCTCATGTTTTGCTATTGGCTATTACTAATAGTACGATAAGAGAGTTTACTGCCATTGGCTGTTATTGTTCTACATATTTAGAACAACCATATAGATACAAACACAATGTACTGTATATAAGGAGGAGCTCCCACCTAGTCGCTCCTCTAACAGAATATCCATCTCTGTTCTCTTGTACTCGGTGTCTACACCTAGCACTACCTTATCCTTGATTATCACCTCAAATCTTCTAACTAAGTGAGTAATTCCCACTTAGCTCATTTCCTCTACCGTTTGGAGTTTTCTACTCCAAAAGGTTATGAGCCCTGTTGTCTAGACAAGGGAGTCCATCTTTCACTAGCCTTTTATGGTGCCTCCCTCTGTCTCACACGCAGGAGATTCGTGATGGTTACTGGATCTTCTTTTCTTATACACTCTGTTTATGAATTTATATAATGGCCCTGAATTGGCTGTTATGGTGGAGCTAATGGCTCAATGTCTCCTGTTCACTTTTGAACACGGATTTGCTGTCTTCTGGAAAAAATCCGAGGCTCTTATTGTGATTGCCCACGTTAAAATGCAAACTTATTCACATGAGCTTATGCTAACGGTGGCTTCAAGTAGACTCATCCCACCAACAGTAAGTGACAGAGCCACAGCCTCTCTGCCCCGAGACACTCCATCTCGAGACTCTCATGTCAATCCAAATCTACCCGAAGAACCTTTGGAGAATCCTGTGGAACCCCCTCCTAGAGAGGAGAATCATATGCCAGAACAGTCTGGTAGACCCCCTCGGTACAAGACTAGTACCAGACCAATAGTGGATACTCACCTGGTTTCACCAGGTGTCCCTTTTGAGATCCCTTGTCCTATTTGCAATGGTGCTATAGAATGAGGAGAAATCCACCGTCATGGTGAGACTGATGTTGTCAGACGCAGATCTAATGACGACTTACTTGACCATCAGTTTGTCCCATTTGAATTCTTCAGAGTCATCAGAAATCCAGGACTGCCAGTCGAATACACTGCCATCTCTCCCCCAAACACTCCAATTGTCCAAGCCCTTGTTGAACCTCCTTGATACTCTCAACACCATGCAGACCACATCCTCGACACCTCTTCCCCATATGGGTTATGCTCCGCCACAGCTGCTGTTCCTCAGACTTCACAGGATGAGAACAACGGTGCCGCGGGATCCACAGAGGAAGAGGAAGCCCTCACTATTAGAGAGGCCATTGCCCTCAACAGCATCCGTTCCATCCTCACCCTCGCCGCATGAAGAACTCTCCAGCAATGACTTGAAGCAGAACGAGCCCTCGCAGTCAACCCCTCTGTCCTCACCAACTCTCCAGTACCCACCATCTCCACTTCCAGAGATGAAAATAGAGACCCTCCTACTTCAGGAGGAACCACACAGGATGACAGAGGGGCTGTTTGCCCAGTGGCTCTCATTTCCCCTGACCTTGGAGAATTTGAAAGCTCCAATTCGAATGGAGTGAGCCAACTACAAGTCCCTGCAAGCACTGGCTGTGCTAGGCGGGGCTCCGCTCGTAGATGTCGGGGGGGAGTTCCTCCAACAACTCCCCAATGGAGAGCTTATGCAGGTCTGTCCATGGGACCTGGACTGCTTCCTTCAAGTCAGAGTCAAGGAGCAGAAGACAATCAGCTATGTCCTGCACTGTCAAGAAGATGGAGAGTCCCTCTTCGCCCACTTCCATCAGCCACCTCGCCTCTTGCCTCTCCACTGACAACCAGTCACAAAGAGAGAAGTAGAAGTGGAACGTCTCCAAATAGCGGAGATACAGCTGGGACCCACTTATCCTCAGCTGCACCACCAAATTCCACAAGAGAAAGTCCAATATTCAAGTCGGACGGTCTACCCTTTCTGGATTCAAACATGTGAGTCTGGGGCAAGACACTCCGTCTGCGCACTGACATACTGGACGGAGTCCATAGGCAAAGCCTATGAGGGTGCAGGCTGGGCATTTCCCACTGCAACCTATGACAATGCAGCTGATTATGTGGTACGCAACCAAGGTTGGGAAATCTTTAGAACAGACATTTTTCCACCATCATATTCGAACCATTTATATTTAAAGTCAAAAAACCCTAACTACATGCCTGACAACAAGGCTTGGTAAGAGACAGCGGATGATGGATGGTACAGAGGAGAGCCTGCAGAAGAGTATGGAAGAAGAGTAGGAATGGGAGTAAGAAGATGGAATGAGTGTTTCAATGCTCACTACCAGGCATTGCTGAAGAAGCGAATGCCCAAGATTTTCAAGAAGTCACTAGCCATCAAAAAGCTAATTCTTGAACATGCAGGAACCCAAACTGAAGATGATGTCTACTTTGGCCTCACAGCACAAACCAAAAATCGAGGACGTACTGAATACCTTTCCAGAGCTAACTGACTCAGAAAGAGACATGCTGCAGAGCAAGGTGAAGAAAAATGAAGAACTAGAAGACGTACTTAGCATCTACGGTACCTTTCCTTTACATCCTCTTTGGCATTTAGACAGTTTTCATGGAGAAAGTTCCTATTTTGAAGATTATGATATGACTTCAGTAGCGCAATTAAATGCTTGGAACAACCTTCACACTATAGACTTTCCTTTTGAAACAACTACCTTGAAAGAGTTGTCTTATGAAAGAGATGGAAGGATTATTACCTTTAAAAATCCCCATTACTTTGAATACCTACATTTCAAAGCATTCGAAAGACATAGTTCCAATAAAGTTACATATCAACCTTCTACTTCTCCACTTCAAAGGACTAAAGAGGATTGAAGAAACGACTGGGACTCTCTTAAACCTACCAGGTTTAACAAAAAGGGACGTCGAACCCTTCTCTGGCTAAATAGCCGAAGAAGGAGACAAAATTGGGTTCCACGCCCTTAGGATTATCTGCTACCAGATTCTTCAGATGAAGAGAAAACACGAGAAGTACCATCTGAATTTAACCTTATTTCTGAAATATATGAAGAACTGTTTACTGAATATGGCTTAATAGATCTCATCCACCTCCTTTAAATGGCCGCTATCACTGTACCGTCGGATTTCAAAACCGATAACACCATCATCGCACGGATACCTATTCTCAAAGGTCCTACCAATTATCCCATATGGAGTGTACGCCTCCAATCCATCCTTCAATCTCTCTCTGTTTGGTCATGGGTTTTGGGAACCACTACCTTTGTCGGCACTGTCAATGCCAATCAAGGAAAGTGGGAAGTCATTGATAAACGAGTGTGCGGCATTATTGCCAACACCATCAGTGACGCCTTCATTCATCACGTAACCTACAAATACACTGATCAAGCTGTTAAAGCCTCAGTATCGAAAACAATCTGGGACAAGATGCAATCTCTGTTTGCATCACGAGGCTTAGTGGGACAATTCCATTTGTTCCACCAAGCTAACTGGATTTCTATTAATCTGAGAACAGCAAGCGAAGACATTAATTGTGTCACTTTGCTGTTTGATCAGATGAAAGACGCTGGTCTTGTCCTCCCTGACTCCTTTAAAGCCATGTTCCTTTTGGAACGGCTTCCAGGAGATATGTACCAGTTCTGCTCTACTGTGGCACTAACCACAGAAATCGCCAACTTCACCATGGATACCATAACCACAAAGATATTGGCAGAAGTCTCAATGCTTTCATTGAGATGCAATCTCAGAACTAGAATAACCAATGTGGAAGCAGGGCCTTCCACTTCTCAACAGGTAAGCACTGTGAATCGAACCAACGTAATTCGCAAGGGACCACCCACTTATAACAAATGGCGTCCTTATAAGGCTAATGGTTCAAGACCAAACCAACCTTCTGGAAATAATGGTCCAAAAGGACATACTAAATTCTAAAGGAGACCCACTTCCTTCAAAGACAAGAAGGAAGCTAGCCAAGCTGGTTTTGAGATGAGAAAGCAGAACAAAGGAAAAGGGAAGGCACCCGCCACCAATATGGTGGAAGGAGAACAAGGTTTTATCCATGAAATAATCATGGAAAGTGATACTGATGAATTGAACGAAGCAGAAGAAGTGCATTAGAATGAGGACATGCCACCTTGGCCAGAAACTCCCGAAGAAGTTGTCCTCAACCCAGACAAACCTCCAGAGAACATGAATACATGGGAAACAGGAAACAAGGACTCAGGTATGGATGATGTTCATCACCTTTCCTTTTGAAGGAGCTCCTCTTTCTAACTCCGAGATGAAAGATAGAGCAGGACCTTCTCGGATACCGATCAAAGTTGATCGAGACGAAATACCGAAGCGAGAGAACGCTTCGAGACAAACCGAGAGGAGAAAGGAGAACAAAAAGACAGTGATACCCATAGGAGGTTTGATTTCGCAAAGAAATCACTTTAACAATCATAGCACCCTTCACATGCAGAGGATACCTTATACCTCTACAGAAGCATTTAATACTTCTACCCATATACAAATGCATGAGAAAGGTAATCCTCGAGTTCATCCAAAGAGACAAACTCAAGGGTTATTCATAGATTGTCAAAACCAAAACGGAAATACTGTAAACCATACACAACAAATGTATGAGATACAAATAGGTAACATGTATGGTTGTTTGAAGAAACAAACTTACATGATACACATAGTCAATCCTACTCACGAAGGAAATGTTCCTGAGAGGGGACCTCATATATATGAAAGACAAAGGTTAGACTATGAGGATGATGATAGAGTAACCTTCTATGATGAAGAGAGCAATGAATATCTTTGCTACTATCTCGGAGAAGAATCTCTGAAGAGTGATTTCTCTAAGAATCATTGGATGATTGATAGCGGATGTACACATCATTTGTCACCATTTATAGATGACTTTGTTCATCTAAACCAATATTCTAAAAAGGCATCTGTAGCAAATGGAGAATCATCTCCATTATACAGACCAGGCACAGTTCTTCTAAAACAAACAGATGGGACAATTGATCCAACAGTTGTAACATTACATGACGTTTGGTATGCTCCACATATGGTAAACAGATTATTATCTGTTCCATCGTTAACAGACCACAGCTTTTGCTGTGAGATAACCTCTAAAGGATCCAGTATTTGGAACAAGAGAGGACATGAGGTGATCCGGGCAACTGCCTCATCACCCACTAACAACCTCCATTGATTTCAGTCAAATATGATTACTCCAATGATAGGATCTGTAACCTCTCTCGCAGATCTCAATTCTTATCAAATCTGGCATCAGTGTTTATGTCATACTTTCAAAAATGCTTTATGACATGCACACACAAATCTAACTGGAGTTCCTCAACTCCGAGACACTTCTGAAAACATTCCTTGTAAAGGATGTTCCTTAGGCAAAATGCCTGACTGCACCTTTCCCCTATCTGACAAACGAGCATCTTGTCCACTTGAACTGGTTCACACTGACTTAGTTGGCCCTATGCCAACTGAGCCACGTTCTTGTGCAAAATTTATTCTCACATTCATTGATGATTACTCTGGGTACGCTTTAACTTCCTTCTTGCGGGTCAAGTTGGATACATTTTGGCATTTTTCTAATATGGTTTCTTGGGCTGAGACCTTCACAGGTCATAAATTAGCCACTGTCCGTTCGGACCGAGGGGGGGAATTCATAAGTCATGAGTTTGCAACGTTCCTCACTTTCAGAGGCATAACTCATCAAACTTCAACCCCTCACACTCCTCAGCAAAATGGAAGAGCTGAGAGATTTAATAGAACCATACTAGAAAAGGCAGAAGCAATGCATCATCATGCCTGTCTGCCAAAATCATTTTGGCAAGATGCCGTGGAAACATCAATCCACATCTATAATAGGCAACCCATGAGGCATCATAATTGGAAAACTCCCATTGAGATCTTTAAATCAGATGGGAAGAAACCAGATGCTTCTTACTTCCATGTCTTTGGATGTAAAGCTTATGTATTCATTCCTCCTGAACAAAGGCCTGACAAACTGTCACCCAAATCAGAGGAAATGACGTTCATCAGATATGAACCAAATACAAAAGGATGGCGTTTCTGGTCAAAACAAAAACATCATGTTGTCGTATCCACCCATGCCGCTTTTGATGAAAACAGTTTTCCACAATGTTCCAAAGATCAAGAAGATGGACCTGCCCCTATTCCCATGATGGATGAAGAAGGTTCTGATAACAATCAGGAACCTGAAAGACCTAAATCACCAGATCGCTATGAATACTTTCGTGTTCCTATTAGACCAGATCAGGAGGAACCACCTCCACAAGATCCATATGATCAGTATCATGGTGAACCATTTAGACCATACTATTTCCCTGATCCATCTGATTCATCAGATGATCATGATGACTGACCACAGTCAAGACACTCTTCTAAAGAAGAATCCCAAGAAAGGGAAGATCTTCTTGAGAGAAATTATTAATCTTCACCAGAAAGACCTCCTTCTGAACAATGTTTAACTCCAACAAGACCAGGGATTAAACGAAGACAACCTGATAATAGAGGTACTAATATTCAGGATGTCCATCAACACAAAAGATATCTAGTTCGAAATTCTCCACCCACTCCGCCTTCTCCACCAACTCCGCCATCACCCATATGGCAAGTACCAGCTCCATATAGAAGGAACTGGTTACCTCCTAGACAAGGAGAGACTGAAACATTAATGGAGTTTAGAAATCGTCCTCATCATTGTCAACTGATGAGAGAAGAACGAACTATAACTCGAGAGGCAGTGGAGACAAGACATGAACAAAGATCACAACGTGTTCCTAGACCACGAGTGGTTCCAGATAACGCATATGGAGATAGACCACCAGTGGAAATTGAATGAGATATCAGAGAAGGTCTTGAACCAATCTAGGAGGAGGAGCAAGCTCCTTCAACTGAGATACAGAATGAACCAAAAGAAGATGATGATATGGAAAATCTTTATAGCAGTGTTTGGTACAGAAACCAAATGTCTAATGCTGTGCAGATCTCAGATCGTGTCATTCCTAAACAATACCGAGATGTAGCAAAACTACCTTGAGACAAACTAAAGGAATGGAACAAAGCGATGAGAAATGAGATCAGTTCACTAAAGGAACAAAAAGTATGGGAACTGGTTGATCTACCCAAAGGTCGAAAACCTGTAAAGGGTAGATGGGTTTTTGTGATTCATCCTGGAAACAGAGTAAAAGTAAGGTTTGTAGCAAAAGGCTTTACTCAAGTTTTCGGAATAGATTACGAAGAAATCTTCTCTCCTGTGGCACAGTTTGAAACTGTTCATCTAATGTTTGCACTAGCTGCACTCCATGACTGGGAAATGGAAGCACTAGATGTAAAAACAGCATTTCTCTTTGGAGATCTAGACGAAGAGATCTGTATGACTCAGCCAGAAGGATTTGTAATGAAGGGCCAGGAATCAAAGGTCTGTCAACTAAAAAAGGCCATCTATGGCTTGAAGCAGGCTGTGCTTCAATGGAACAAGCAGCTAAATCTGTCTCTTATCAAGATGGGTTTCAAAAGATGTGTTTCAGACACAGGAATTTATATTAAGTTCATTGGCAAGGATATTATTGTTATCATCATATACGTTGACAATGCTCTTTTCTTGGGTAGTAACAGAAAACAGGTCCTCGATCACAAGAAGACATTCATGTCTAAATGGGAAAGCCGTGATCTTGGAGAAGCCAAAGAATATCTTGGCATGAGAATCATGAGAGATCACAAAAAGCGAACTTTAATCCTTGATCAATGCGCATACGCAAATAAAACTGTAAGACATTTTGAACAAGAGAATTGTAGGGAAACTGATGTCCCTTTACCAACTGGATATTCACCACGACCTAAACAAGGACAAGTGAATGCAGCTCTTTGAAGCAAATACCAATCTGTAATTGGATCACTGCTTTACATAATGCTAGGAACTCAACCAGATCTAGCATATTCAGTTATAAAAATGTCGCAATTCTCAGTGAATCCATCAGAGGAACATCTGATGAGAAGTCTACAAATAATCCGGTATCTTGCACACTCCAAGAAATTATGCTTAAAATACTCTGGAGAGGGAGATAAAACAGGATTAATCGCCTATTCCAATACGGACTGGGCAGGCAACATGGAAACATCCAGATCCACTACTGGATATGCAATGTTTCTTGCAAATGGCATTGTGTCATGGCTGTCAAGAAGACAGAGATGAGTTCGCCTTTCGTCAACAGAGGCAGAATATTGCAGCATGACAGAATGTGCCAAGCAAATCCAATGGATAACAAATGTTCTCAAAGAACTGAGACTTCCAATCAAACACGTTCATGTGTTGATAATCAAGGAGCTATTTTCATAGCATCCAATCCAGTTCAGGAAGGAAGAACGAAACACATTCGTATTCCTCAACATTATATTTATGAAGCAGTAGAGTTTGGAGAAGTTGAACTATTCTATGTTCCTTCTAACCAACAATTCGCAGACATTTTCACAAAGAATTTGGGTAAAATCAAATTCATACAAGGAAGAAACAGTCTTACCCTTACACAATTCCCAACATGAACAGTGAGGAGGAGTGTTGAGAATGATGATTATGTCATCATTAATCAGCATCGATTAGATGCTAGATCATGCTTATATTCTTATCTATCTTATCTTTATAGTAAGCATGATTACACATGATCCTATCTTAACAGATCATTACGTTTTCTATATGACACTGCTCATATTTTGCTATTGGCTATTACTAATAGTATGATAAGAGAGTTTACTGCCATTGGCTGTTATTGTTCTACATATTTAAAACAACCATACAGATACAAACACAATGTACTGTATATAAGGAGGAGCTCCCACCTAGTCGCTCCTCTAACAGAATATCCATCTCTGTTCTCTTGTACTCGGTGTCTACACCTAGCACTACCTTATCCTTGATTATCACCTCAAATCTTCTAACTAAGTGAGTAATTCCCACTTAGCTCATTTCCTCTACTGTTCAGAGTTTTCTACTCTGAAAGGTGCAGGCAGTGACGGTTCTGCAATGAACTGTGTATATGGAACCAGTTGCACAGATTCCAGGATGGTGTTCGTCACCACGAACTGCAAGGCTGCAGCATTCTGCTCTTCAATGTGAGTGGCTTGTGTACTAGCGTCCTGCCTTGCAGCAGCTGCTGCCTCTTTCTGACCTTGCCTTTTCTGCTTGGTCTTGTCAGCATACCACGTAGGGGGATGCCATGTCCTCAATGCAACATGGAGGAGGTCACCCACAACCAGGTCCCTGTACTTCTTCCACAGGTTCTGTTATGATTTCTTTCTTCCTTAGTCATACGAATTCAGGATGTTATTTCTTTTTCCTACAATTACTCACTTCTTCTTAGTCATCGGCCCAATGACTCATCATCACCTCCTAATTGTAGTTCTTCCATCATCCTCTTGGACATTCCATGCAATTCCATCGCATTCTCTTTAGTCATCTCGCTGACTACTTCCTGTGTATGATTAGTTCTTTCATATTCCATCAGTTTCTATACCATAGGTATATAAACCTTCCCTCTCTTCTTCTTCTCCTTTTTCCTTAAGCTAGTTCTCCTCAGAGTACACCCTATACCTCTATACTAGCAATTCACTTGATTTTCCTTCCTATCGCCCCTTGTCTCTTTGAGTCTCCACCCGTGCTCTGAACGGGAGTTCGTCCTTAGAACCTCTAGTCTCCGAGTACTCAGTTCACCATCTTGTGAACAGTACCTTGGTCAGATTGGCCATTAGCCTTTCTGTCATCTTAGCCCCAGCAGACCAACTGTCTCCTGGTCCCTTCAGTCTAGTCAACAGCAGTTGCCTAGTCATTGACAGTCCTAGTCACCTAATCGTTACCTAGTAACTCTGAGACACCTTACCACCACTCAGGCTTTAGAACCCTTAGCCCTAGTTGACCGTCATTGCCTAGTCTCAAGTCTTTAGTTCATACAGGTTTTTCTGAGGCTACACTTTGCCCTACCCGGACCAAGCGTAACAGGTTCAAGTAGTGGATCAGGTCGAGGGCCTGATGTGTCTTCGGAGTGTTGCCCTCCTTCTTGTTCTGTGCAGCCTCGAATAGCACACTGATCTCATCCCACCCATTGTACAGGCAGATGGGTCCCAGCCTGTCGAACTTGAAACAGGGTGGCTTGTTGAGGCAGCTGCGAGTGCAGCAGGACACATGTCCATTCTTGAATCCTTGGAGTGCCTGCTCCCTCCTCCTGCCTTGATAGGTGTAGAGCTTGCAATGGTACTTGAAGAGGTCTTCCACCTGTTGCTGTTGGTCCCGTCTCCCAGGATGAGATAGCCTTGAGGCTGCTTGGTACCCAGGAGAGACAGGAAAAGCTTCACCACTGGTGACAGTTCATCGAATGTTCATGGTCTTTCCACCACAGGCTCAGGTTCCTCATCAGGAACTTCGCTGTCCTTGTAGGGCAGGATCGGCGCTGTTTCCTCATAAGAGGTGGGGACAGGGCACTCAGTTGCTCATCCCTTACCCTTTTTGGAGGGTGTGACAGGAGCGTTGTCATGCGAAGTGGTGGGTAAGACAGGTCCTCCCTGCAGACAGTATTGTAAAGCAGGGGAATCCTGCAGTCAGGACGAGAGTGATTGCATAGAACTGGCCGCAGCTGGTACCCTCCCCCTAAAAGAGGAGGACCCAGAAGGGCCAGCATGCGGGGTGTTGACGTCCATAGGGCCGCCAAGGGACGTGACTCAAGCCTGCTCAAGCTGGCATGCCTCGTTGTGGACAGACAAGGGAGTGGGAGCAAACACAGGTATCTGAGGAGGGCCTGAGGGAAGCGAGGGGATGGTCCTTGAGCAGTGCAGCTCATTATTGAGATGCTCAATCTCGTCATGCATGGACCAAAGGTCATCACGCTCATGCGCCAAGCATGTGTAACTGAAATACTTGAAGTACTCCAGAATGGAGTCCATCAAGTGGTCCAGGGCGTTGTTGAACCCTGGGGTGCGCAGCACAGCAGCCTCTGCAAAGTGCACTGTGTAGGCATCACAGCAGGGACAAGCCTCCTTGTGGTGAATCAATGGCAATGTGCTGTGGTCAATCCAGCGCACCAGACACAGAGGGAAACAAGAGCGTTGTCGTCGCAAATGCTTGGGCCATTCAGGCAACTTGGACTCCTCCTGATGGTGTTTGCCTTTGCTTCTCGAGGTTTTGGCCTCGTGTGGTGGGGGAGAGGGTGATGGCTCACACAAAGGCAAGCAACCGCGCAAGGATGCGCAAGATGAGGCAGGCAAGGGTGACCTTGATTGGGACATGGTGGTGGTAGAGAGTCAAGAGAAGTGTGGGCCTGTATGGACAAGATGCGACGCAGTAATTAGTATTACCAAATATGAAAATGAGGTATAAAAGGAAAAGGATCGACGTAAACTCTAAACTATGGTGAGCTAATCTAATTGGCTTTGTTATTTTTCTGACTTTATTCAGTTTTTTTCTTTTGCTTTCTTGTTTATATTT
>JBBPMY010000211.1:0-24776 GCA_038090615.1 Phylloporus gajari | reverse complement strand
GTTATCATTGCAAATTAATATATTTAATGACAGAACATGATGTATAGACACTAAAGAAAGACTATTTATGCTTGTGTGGGACAGGATTCACCTGTAAAACCAGTTGCAACCAGTCTTTTAGCAGTTGTAACCAGTTGCCCAAAAGACCAGTTGCAACCGGTTTTTTTTCGGTTTTTAGCGGTCCAGTTGCCTTATTTGGACCTCTAGGACCGGTCCTGGTCCAGTTGCCTTATTAGGAAGGTCAAAAACCGGACTGGACCGGACTTTTAAACACTAGTGGTGAAGAGAAGGGACAGATTTTGCCTGAGGCAAGGTTTTCATTGATAAACTCATCAGTGGCTTTCTTTTCATCAGGAGACAAGGGATAGAGTTTGCCGATCTTTGGGGCAAAATTGTCTTTGAGGTTGATCTTGTGGTCGTAGGGACAAGTAGGGGGAATGTAGTCAGTGGCTTCCTTGGAGAAGACTTGGGCAAAGTCTGTATATTCTGGGGGAAGAATGACCTTGAGTTTGGCCAGTTCAGCTGCCATGACAAGCTCAGTGGCTGTGGTAAGCTTGGCAACAACAGGGGAGTTGACTAGGAAACATTTGATGTCTTCTCAGATGATGCAGTGGATGACTCTGTTGGTTATGGCCTGGTCAATGTAGGCAGATTCCTCTTTGTAGTCAAGGTATTTGAAAAGGTGAGAGTCATAGATGGTGGAGACATTATGATGGTTGGGGATAGGTTGTGAGATCCCTAGTCATATGAAGTAGGAGTTGTGTCAATCTGTGTCTGACATGAAGTCAGTATAGAGTTCTTTCGACTACTCAGTGGTTTCTGAGATAGAGAGGGTGCGGGTTTCCCAGTCGATTGTGGGGTTGGTGTGTTGTAGCCAGGGGAGTCTAAGGATGATGTCCTCATTGCCACAGCTCATGACGTGAAAGAGGACGTGGTGGGTGATTCCTTCAATGTTAACAAAGAGAGTAGAGGTGAAGTGGATAGCTCCTCCCTTGTTCTGAGTTTGGTCTGCATTCCTAACAGGAATGGGAGTAGTGAGTTTTGTAGTGGGGAGTTTATGCTTTCGCACAAACTGCCAGTTGATGCAGAAGATGTCTGTACCACTATCTATGAGGGCTTGGGCATCAATGGTTTTCATAGTGTGTGAGGGAACTACGAGTTGAATGGGGATTTGCATGGATTTCATAGTTCTAGGGATGGTTACATTTACTCAAGCACACGTACTAGGGGAGGAGGTGGCTAGCGTCGATCTAGACCTCTGTTCTAAAAATCCTTGGTCACTGCAAAAGAAATGCGGGCAACCTTGTTATCCTTGTCGTCGTCCTCTAACTCTTCCAGGTGTGGAAGGTCTTCCTTTTCAACCTTCTTAACTTGTGGATGTGGAGGAAGGGGTTTGTTGGTCTGGAACTTTTTACAGTCCTTAGCGGAGTGTCCCTTTTCTTGACAGTGAAGACAACGTCCTTCGACAAAATACTTCTGATGTTCTTCTGAAGTAAGCTTGCCTATGTGTACAGCATCGATGTCCATAGCGTTGGGGTCTCATTCTGCCTTAGGGGTAGAGTAGGAGTGGTAGGTATAGTGAGAGGAGGAGGAGGAAGTTTGACGACTGGAGATTTCTTTGGCTCATTTGTTCTGAGTGTTAAACATGGAAACTTTAGTGATCCATGTTTCTAGAGTTTCAGGGGTTGTCTCCATGTTGAAGATGCATTTCATGAGGAAGTCAGGGATACTGACTGAATAGTATCTGATCAAGACATTTTGATCAGTGATACTGGCAAGAGTGGACTTGTTGTGGAATTCCAAGTTATACTCAGCAAGGGAAGGCTCCCATTTTCCTCCTTTCTGGGTCATGCAAGTGTTGACAAGCCAGGAGATGGCTGCCCCGATGGTGTCGTGTTGCTTAAAGTCTTTGAGGAATTTCTTGGTGAAGTCTTTCATGGTTCCAAGGTCAGGGTCTTCCTTCTTGATACATTCAGCACAGAAGTTAGTAGCCCAGGTTAGTGTTAAGTCCAGGTCAACTCTTGAGGGGAACTCTGAAACTTTGGAGTTCTGGACGGATGGGATGTTAGCTTCACCTTATGTGGTGTGCCCTTGTCAAAGTCCTGTCCTGTATTTGGGTCAGAGGTTGGAGGTAATCAAAGGAGAGTACTAAGTACTCAAGTGAGAGGAAGGAGTAGAGACTAATTTAATATTTGAACTGAAGTGTACAGAGCTCAGAGTTACAGTTTATATACTAAGTCCTATGCGGAGATTACTAAGGAGAACATTACGATTTCCTAGGTATTGGTAAGAAGATGAGTAAGGAGATCGGAGGAGTTGAACTCCGAGACTATGCCCTGGTCATAGAGAAAACCAGATACTGCGCACCCTTGCTAAGTCAGAGTGCTTCAAACAAGTAATCAAGGATGACAGAAAAGGAATCTATACTATAATAGGAAAGTCTGATAACTCCAGATCATGTTCTCTAGGAGAACGCATTGGAGATCGTAAGAAAAGTGGAACGGAGTTAGGAGTTGTACTTAGTGAAATTTTGGGATATGACAGTATCCCCCCTTTAGGCCTGAACCCCTGAAGGCCTAAGTGGAGGACCAAGTGAGAACAAAAGATTGGAGTTCGAAATCTGCTGGTCCACACTCCCAGGGTATAAAACCTGCTGGGCATTGCCTTTGCTTCTCTATCTTAAATTCTTATCATGTCCACCCCTGCCTACAACATTGCCAACCCCGCCACTTGGTCTGAGGAGCAACTTGCTGAGGATGAGGACGACAGCGAGCAACTTGCTAAAACCAAGTATGATGAATGCCACCGTCGTGTCAAGGAATGGAAGGAGGCTGAATGGAGGGCCTGCGAGGAGGCAGAGAAAAAAGCCTGTGAGGAGGCGGAAAAAAAGGCTCACAAGGCCAAGGAGCAGTGAGTGGCAGAGGAGCGGAAGGCAGTAGAGGAGGCCACAAAGAAAAAGGTGCATCACAGCGTGGTCTTGTAGGGGGCCAGGCTGACTGGCAACAGGCAGAAGAAGTCTGCCGCCAACAGTCCGTCGCCCAAGGCAAGAAGAGGGCCGCCAATCCGCCAGAGTGCAAAGAATGCATGGAGAACAACCTCAAGTGCAAGCTCAGGGTTGGTAAGTCCAAGTCCTGTACCACTTGCCAGTGGGGCAAGCAGAAGTGCGAATGGCCTGGAGAAGAGAAGCCCAAGAGGAAGAGGAAGAGGCCACACACGGAGGAGGCATCAGAGGTTGCGGGGCCCAGCAAGGCATGCAAGAAGGCGAAGGAGAGCAAGGAGGAGGACCCCAGCTCTGAGGATGACCCCATCGTGGGGATGCTCGGAGATGGGTTCTCCTTGATCGATAGGTGCCTTTGCGCGCTGACCAATGCAGTCCAAGAGCTGGTCGCTCTCAAGAAGGAGGAGATCAACCTCAAGCAGAGGGAGGTGGAGTTCCTCCAGATGAGGATGGACTGGAAGTGGAAGGAGATGTACAGCAGGGCGAGGGATGCAGAGGACAAGTTGGTCAGGGCGGATGAGGGTATCACGGAGCCAGAGAACAGAGAAAAAGAGATGGAGCAAGGAGGGGATGAGGCAGACGAGAACAAGCAGGGTGATGGGTCAGGGAGTGAGGAGGACAATGATGGTGATGTGGAGATGGATGCATAGGTAGCCCCTTCACCTCCAGTAGATAGTTTTCAAATGGAAGGTTATTTTTCATTCAGAGTTGGTGTGGTGTGATGTCCAGAGTTTCGGAGTTGAGTCAGGGGCTAAACTGATAAAGCAGCTTCAGCTGCAGTAGCGTCAACTACTGCTACAGCTGCTAGTAGAGGGTAATTTGCTCTTGCCCTGGCCAACAGATAAGAGAGGCAGGCCCACCACCAGATGATGAGTAGACTGAGCAAAGTGAATACGATTACAGCCACTAAAGCGATAATATGTTGGGTAGTGGTGAGAGTGAAGGTCATAGTGTTTTGAAGTGGGGAGGAAACAATTCTAAGTGCCTAATCTTTAAAGTTTATATCTGTCATAGGTTTTATAGTATAGGTAATGGTGAGTTTTAGTCAGGAACACTCAAGAGTGTAATAGAGGTCAGGGCTGTTCCTGAACAGGGCTAGGTCTGGGTTTCTCCAGATATCGGAGATGGAAGTCCTGGACTAGCTCGGAGGCGTGACCCAACTCAGTAGCTAGTAACCAGGATGTTTCTTTGTCAGTTCCTTCATATCCAGACCATCAGACTAAGTAGAGGAGTTTGCAGTTGTGTCAGCGGTGGTCTATCTTGGAGTCAAGGATTTCGGAGATCTCATACTCTGGTTTGCCGTCAACTTCAATCAGAGGGGGCGGAGCTTGCATGCGATTAGGGATGACATTCGGGGTTGCTGGTTCTAGTTGTGAAACATGAAAGACTAGGTGTACGGACTTCATGGTGTCAGGTAGTCAGAGTGTATAAGAATGAGTTCCTGGCTTTGCAATGACCGTATATAGACCAAGGTTCTTTTTGGAGAGCTTCTTGGATGGGTGAGTGGAGTGAAAGTACTTTGCCTTTACAAAGACTTGGTCTCCTATTTGAATGTCCAGTGCCAGACTTCGCTTGGTGTCAGCAGGGCCTTGGTAACATTTCTGGGCAGCAGCCATTTCTTCATAAAGGAATTCATGGAGGGAATCTAAGTCGACGGAGTACTTGTGAGCTCATTCAGAGGTGAGGTCCCTTTCGGGATGGACAGAGATGTTGGGGTGATAGCCCTTGTTGGCGAAGAATGGAGATACTCCTGTAGTAGTGTTTGGAGCATTATTGTAGGTGAACTCTGCAAGAGGCAGGAGTTTGGACCAGTTGTCTTGCTGGTAGTTACAGTAGATGCGCAAGTACTGTTCCAATGTTTGGTTCATTCGCTCAGTTTGACCATCCCCCTCTGTGTGATAACTGGAGGTGAAGTGGAGTCGGATGTCAAGGGCTTTGCCAAGGGACCTAAAGAAGTGCAAGACGAACTCGGAGCCTTGGTCAGAGGTGATGTGGGAGGGAACTCCATGCTTGGAGAAGACATGAAGTAGGAAGAGTTTGGCTAACTCTGGGGAGGTGATGGTATCGTGTGTTGGGGTAAAGACACATTGCTTTGAGAGTTGATTGACTACGACTAGGATAGAGGTAAAACCGGAGGACAGAGGGAGTTGTTCGATGAAGTCCATGGAGATGGAGTTCCATGGCTTCTTGGGGATGGGGAGTTGCTTGAGGAGTCTATAGGGCTTATGTCTAGGGACTTTTGTTGTGCAGGATGTGTAGGAGGAGACATAGTCCTTTATGAAGGTTTGGACCTCTGGCCAAGTATATTCTTGTCGAACAAGCTCTAATGTCTGGTTTTGTCTGAAATGTCCTGAGAGTGGGTGGTTATGTTTGTATTGGAGGACTTGAAGACAAAGATCATTTGCATTGGGGATATAGATGTGGTTGTCTAGTCGGAGGAAGCCTTCGGAGTCAACTGACCAATGGGAGTCAGGGGCTTCAGGAGTGGACATGTGAATGCTAGCCAGTGGATTGCTAGGTAGTGCAGTGAGTATATCAGAGTGGAGTTGTTCCTTGTTAAACAAGGAACTGGAATGGAGTACAGGAGCTGCTAAGGATGTAGCTCGGAGGGACGATGTGAGCTGCTCCTGGGTAAAGACAGGGTGGAAATTGTGAGGGTTGACGCAAGCATAGTCCTTATCCCCTTCTTTGGGATAGACGTCCCATCGGTGAGTGAGGGCATCAGGCTTAGCTCCAAGGTGCCCTGGGCAAAAACAGACAATCATATTGAACTGGGAGAGGAACTCCAACCACCGAGCCTGTCAGTGAGTCAGGAGCTTAGTCGTTGCAAAGTACTCAAGGTTCTTGTGGTCGGTGATGACATCGATTGGAGTGCCAGCCCCTTCTAGGTAGTGACGCCAAGTCTGAAAGGACTTGTGGATAGCGAGGAGCTCTTTGTCATGAGTGTCATAGTTTAGCTCTGGGGCAGACAAAGTCCGAGAGTAGAAAGCCACAGGGCGGACTTTGTCATCCAGGCAATAGATGGAGAGGATGCCAGCTTTGGCATAGTCAGAGGCATCAGTCTCGATGATCAGCGGAGTGTCAGGCATCCAGTGCGTCAGAATGGGGGCAGAGGTAAAAGCATCCTTGAGGGCCTGAAAGGCCGAGCGACAGGAGTCGTCAAAGGACCACGGAGTTCCTTTGCAAGTAAGGTGAGTTAAAGGAACTACAATGTCGGAGTAGTTGTGGATGAAATGCCGGTAGAAGTTGGTGAATCCCAGGAAGGACTGGATGTCCTTAACCTTATGAGGTTTGGGCCACCCCTGGATGGACTTGACCTTCTCCAGCGACATAGTAAGACCAGAGGGCGAGAGCTGGTAACCCAAGTACTCAGTGGAGTCGGTGTGGAACTCACACTTTTCAGGCTTTGTATAAAGTCCATGCATGCGGAGCCTACAGAGGACCTCACGGACATGCTCTTTGTGGGAGGCCATATCGGCAGAGTAGATAAGGATGTCGTCCAGGTAGACTATAATGCAAACGTCCAGAAGATTGGTGAAGATCGTGTTGACAAACCACTGAAATGCCACTGGGGCGTTTGTAAGTCCAAATGGCATCACCAACCATTTGTAGGAGCCATAGTGAGTATGAAAGGATGTCTTCCATTTGTCTCCTTTGGCAATGCAGACCAGATGATAAGCATGCTGGAGGTCAATTTTAGAGTAGATCTTTGCTCGGCTCGGAGCGTCAAGGAGGTTGGAGATGCAGGGAAGTGGGTAGCGGTCTTTCTTCATGATCTTGTTTAGTCCTCTGAAGTCAACACAGAGTCGGAGAGAACCATCCTTTTTGCAGACAAAGAGGACCGGAGTGGCGTGGGAGGAAGAGGAGGGTTGGATAAATCCAATGGAGAGATGCTCATCGAGGAATGCTCAGAGGGACTTGAGTTCAGAGGGAGAAAGGGAGTAGGTGGTACCCAGCGGAGGACTAGCTCCTTCTTCAAGTTCAATTTTGAGGTCATGCTCACGATGGGGTGCTAGGGTGTCAGCCCTTTGCTTACTGAAAACATCAGCGAAGTCATGATACTCTGGAGGAACTCCGGAGAGATCAATCTCTTCAGGCTCAGAAGAGATGGAGTGTAGGTGGGTATCTTGAGGATGGAGTTGCAGGCTATACTGCACAGAACCTTCTAGGCGACAGGCTAGAGCAAATGCAGGTGCGCTTACTAGTGCAATATGGGGAGCCTTGCGGTTGGAGAAACATGGTGGATCAGGAGATGGAGTTTCAGCCATGACCGGAGGGGTCGGAGGCTGCAGAGGAGAGCTTGGCTTTGTTGGCATGGGCTGCTCAGATGAACGGAAAGAGATACTGCTCAAAACCCAATCAATCAATGGATTGTAGCGGGTGAGCCAGTTGTGTCTGAGTACAAGGGAGCAGGAGCCATCCAATGGAGTGACATAAAATGTCGTTGGCGTGATATCACCAGTTTCAAAACGGACATGGAGATTGATTGCTCGAGTAATGGTGGAGTTCGAGGTTCCATCGAAGAGGCAGAGTTGTAGCGGAGGCACGGAGTAAGTTGAAAGATTATGTTCATTAATAAATGCTATATCTATAAAACAATTGGAGGAGCCAGAGTCTATGAGAGCGGAAAACAGGGCAATAGGGTAAGATGCTAAAGAAACAGAGGGCGTAAGAGATTTGGGATCAGAGAGAGCGGACACATTGAGTCTAATCTCCTTGGGTGCATGGTCAGGTTCAATGTGACCTCCTACCTATGCGGAGTCACAGAGGTCGCTAATTATTTTTTTGTCTCTGAGGAGACCTCTGGTTGGGTTTCCGGAGCCTTGGTAGATGCAGTGTGAGCTTTGAATGCTCTGGAGGTGGACTTAGGGCATTCCTTAGCCATGTGTCCACCGCTACCACAGAACATGCAAAGTTTATTGTCAAGCGCTGCTTGTGCTCTGCAGCAGTGAGTTTGCTGTCACTTCCTAATTTGGAGGAGAGGTCGGGCTTCAGAGTTGTGGAGGTGGCTTTTCCCTTGAACTCCTTGGAGTCCTTGAAGTCTTTCGAGCCACCAGAGCTAGGCATGAAGAAGGGCGAGGTGGAGGGCTTGTCGGAGTTCTTCAAGGAGGAGGTCAAGGGTTTGGCTTGTTGGTTTACCTCAGACTTGCGCTCCCAATACCTGGCATCCATGGCATGGGCAAGAGTGCGCAGTCCCTCAATTGTCAGAGGCTTGCCAACTTGGGAGATTTCATTCTTGATACGGTTGGGGAGACCGTTGTAAAAGTGGTGCCAGAGGGCGCCTCCTCCATAACCTCAGACTTGGGAGGTGAGGTGATTGAACTCCATGATGTACTTATTGATGCACTGTCCGTCCTTCATCGATAGATGGTCTAATTGGTACTTGGCATCTCTGACTGGATTGTGCAGACCAAAGTTCGTCTGGAGTTCTTTGATAAACTCCTTGTAGCTGTCCATCCAGATTGGACAGAGGTCCAGATCTACCATTTCTAGGAGATCAGGCTCAAACCATTCAAGGGCGATCCCTTTAAGGTATGACTGGGCAAAGGTAACCTTTACTTGGTCCGATGTGAAGGCTCTGGGTCGGTCTTGAAAATTCAGCTCGCATTGTACAAGAAAGACTCAGAGTTTGTGAGGATCTGTGCCATTGAACTGGTCCGGTTCTTAGACTTTCATTTGTTGGCTAGACTCGGAGGTGGAGGGATGCCAGGAGGACTTGGCCAGACTTTCTATGGCTTTAGCCAAGTGGGTGAGGGCATCTTTGGGTACATGGGCTTCAGGGCTCATTGAGTAGCTATGGACTAGCTCATCGATGTCATCTTTGTCGGGGTCTCCAGGGTCATCTCCTGGGTTTTCCCCCAGGTCTGCTTGGCCTTCGGGGGGTTCTCCTGCTGCTAGAGTTCCATATATGTCGTCTGAGCAACAACTGGGCAGAGTTGCTCTATTAGCAGGGGTCCTAGAGGGGATTGATGGGGGTGGAGATGAGGGTCTGTTGTGGAGTCCTACAGCGGAGATGGAATCATATGGTTGCGGACGAGCTGTGAAACTGAAGTGCGTGGTGCTAGTATCTCTGAGAGGGATATCAAAGACAGATATACTGCCTCCTTTCGGAGTTGGGATTGAGCCTACATGGGGGAGCTTTTGTGCTGCTAGCTTTGTCTTTGAGCAGGTATCCATGAGAACTTGTGACAAGTGGGAGTTCAAATATACTGTTAAGTCCAGGTCAACTCCTGAGGGGAACTCCAAAACTTCGGAGTTCTGGACAGATGGGATGTTGGCTTCACCTTATGTGGTGTGCCCTTATCAAAGTCCTGTCCCGTATTTGGGTCGGAGGTTGGAGGTAATCAGAGGAGAGTACTAAGTACTCAAGTGAAAGGAAGGAGTAGAGACTAATTTAATATTTGAACTGAAGTGTACAGAGCTCAGAGTTACAGTTTATATACTAAGTCCTATGTGGAGATTACTAAGGAGAACATTACAATTTCCTAGGTATTGGTAAGAAGATGAGTAAGGAGATCGGAGGAGTTGAACTCCGAGGCTATGCCCTGGTCATAGAGAAAACCAGATACTGCGCACCCTTGCTGAGTCAGAGTGCTTCAAACAAGTAATCAAGGATGACAGAAAAGGAATCTATACTATAATAGGAAAGTCCGATAACTCCAGATCATGTTCTCTAAGAGAACGTATCGGAGATCGTAAGAAAAGTGGAACGGAGTTAGGAGTTGTACTTAGTGAAATTTTGGGATATGACAGTCAGGGCAGAGCCCTTGATCATATAGGAGAGCATGAAGGTGATCTTCTTCTCATCCATGTTATAGACCTCTTTATTGACTAGGAGGTAAAAGGCTACAGAGTTGTACCATTGCTGAGCTTTGAGGAAGTCCCCGTTGAAGTGCTTGGGTGGGGCGAGGCGAAGTTCTACAGGTTTGGTGGTCATGATGGGAGGTGGTTTGATGGGTTCTGGGTCAGGTTCTTCATACTCGTTGGAGTTAAAGAGTTCATTGGTTTCAGGGACATGTACTACAGTGGGTTCTGAGGGAAGGTCTAGAGTTTGGTCGAGTTGATCAGCAAGTTATTCAATGTAGTCAGTTTCTTCAGCGGAAGAAACGGGAATATCTGTGGGTAGATCTAGAGGACAAGCAGTCTTGGGTGAGTGTTTGAGTTCTGCTAGAGGCAAAGTGTCTGAGGATTCTCCTGACTTGTGTCAAGGAGTACAATGGGTGCCCCACACAGGGTTGACTGAGGGTCTGTGTGAAATGGTGGGCAAGCTATGTGAAGGTAGTCGCTTTGAGGGAAGCTAGTTCTTTTGTTACACTTGGTCCAGGTAGGGCAAAGTGTAGTCTCAGAAGAACCTGCAGAGCTAAAGACTAGAGTTCTAAGTGGGCCTGGCAATGGATGGTCAACAGGGTTCGAAGGACTGGGCGGTGGTAAGGCGCCTCAGAGTCACTAGACAACGATTAGGTGACTAGGACTATCAATGACTAGGCAACAAGAGTTGGCTAGACTGAAGGGACCAGGAGACAAATGGTCTGCTGGGACTATGGTGACTGAAAGGCTAATGGCTGATCAGACTGAGGTACTGTTCACAAGATGGTGAACTGGGTACCCAGAGACTAGAGGTTTGAAGGACAAGCTCCCATTCAGAGCATGAGTAGAGGCTCAAAGAGATGAGGACCGATAGGAAGGAAGATCAAGTGGATTGCTAGTCTAGAGGTACAGGGAGTACTCTGAGGAGAACTAGCTTAAGGAAAAGAAAGGAAGAAGAGAGGAAAGGTTTATATACCTAAGGTATAGAAACCAATGGAATATGAAAGAACTAATTGTACACAGGAAGTAGTCAGTGAGATGACTAAAGAGAATGCGACAGAGTCACATGGAATGTCCAAGAAGGTGATGGAAGGTACTACGATTAGGAATGATGATGAGTCATCGGGTCAATGACTAAAAAAAGTGAGTAATCGTAGGAAAAAGAAATAACGTCCAGAACTCATATGACTAAGACAAGAAAGAGATCATAACAGTTCAGGAGAATGATGGAATGAACTACAATTAGGAAGTGATGATGAGTCATCAGGCCAATGACTAAGAGGAAGTGAGTAATCATAGAGAAAAGAAACTACATCCAGAACTTGTATGACTAAGGAGAAGAAAGAAATTGTAACACTTGTCCATATTTGCACAGCACATTCACCTTCAAAACATGCTAAGTACCATACCAATTTGCTCCACTTATTCAGTGACCTGATACCACACAGCCATGTTATAAGTACTTGGTTGATGTAGCGATGTCCATGTATGCCCTCCATGATGTTGCCAACATCCTGGTGTGATCAACAGCATCACACCTGTGCTTGCACCTGCATCTTTTCTCTTGTGCTACCCTTGTGCTGAATATGACACTACTAGCATGTACATTATGAAGTGATCCTATTTCTGGTATCAGGTGCTATGATGGTGTGTTGTAGTGCTTAGTATGTAGCATGTGATTGCAATGTGAGGACAGTTTGAGGAGTTGACTCTCTAGTAAATTCTGGGTGAATGATTGGGCTAGTTGGATAGCTTAGGCCATACTGTATCTCACAAGTTGCAGGTGATTTCCTTCACTTGCCTTCATAGTCATTCTGACATTAAAGGTGATGAAATATATTGATTGAGAGAGTTGATATGCTTGATCATGCCTGAGAATGAATGTCTATATATTGCATGTTTGTAATGTATAATCATTGGATGATCCTGTAATGATCTTTAGTTATGTGTCTGTATCCAAATGACATAGCATTATCAACAAATGAACATCTGTTGGTCTTCAGCTATCTTGATGATAAACATATATCAGTATATATCATATGCCTTTAGTATGAATCTGAAGTTTCGGCTATTATAAATGTTTATTATGTCCATAGCATAATTGTGGGTATTTATCAAAACTATCTGGTTATATCAGCTCTTCACCATTCCTCTGATGTAGTGAGTGACAAAAGCAGCTTTCCACTGATGTCCATCTTTGATGCAGACATTGTGGTATCCCCATCAGACATCAAACTTGGTGCATCACAGAGTTTATTGATGAGGTTGGAGATGAGGGGAAGAGGGTAGATGTTGCAGATAGTGTGTTTGTTGAGATATCAGAAGTCTTGACAGGGACAAAGTTTGCCATCTTTCTTTTTGACAAAAAAGAAAGGGAATGCTTGGGGGGAACTGGAGGGATGGATCTTCCCTGAGGCAAGGTTTTTGTCAATGAACTTGTCTGCTGCCTTTTTCTCTTTGGGAGATAAAGGATAAAGTTTCCCAATTTTGGTAGCAAAGTTGTCCTTAAGGTTGATCTCATAGTCATAAGGACATGTGGGGGGAATGTGGCCTGTGGCTTCCTTAGAGAAGACTTGAGCAAAGTCAGCATATTCTGGGGGAAGAGTGACTTTAGGTTTGGCCAGTTCAGTGTTCATGACAAGTTCTATAGCAGTTGTGAGTTTGGTAACTACAGGGGAGTTGACCAGGAAGTGTTTGACATCTCCTCAGATGATTCAGTGAATTACCCTGTTGTCCAGGGCTCTTTCAATATAGGCAGACTCTTCCTTATAGTCAAGGAATTGGAAGAGTCAGGAGTTGTAGATGGCAGAGACATTGTGGTGGTCAGGGATAGAATGGGATTCTCCAGGGCATATGAAGTAGGAATTATGTTGATTTGTGTCAGATACAAAGTTGGCATAGAGGTCCTTTGATTGGTCAGTGGTTTCTGAGATAGAGAGAGTGCAGGTCTCCCAGTCGATGGTGGAGTTAATGTAACAAAACCATGGGAGTCCAAGGATAATATCTTTATGTGGCCACAGCTCATGACATGAAGAAGGACATGGTGAGCAATCCCTTCAATGTTAACAAAGAGGGTGGTGGTGAAATGAATAGCCCCTCCTTTGTTCTGAGTTTGGTCTGGATTTTGAATGGGAATAGGTTTGGCAATTTTTGTAGTAGAGAGCCTGTGTTTTTGCACGAACTGCCAGTTGATACAGGAGATGTCTGCACCACTGTCAATGAGGGCTCAGGCATCAACAGTTCTCATAATGTGTAAGAGAACTATGAATTGGACAGGGATTTGTATGGATTTCATAGTTTTAAGTATGATTACATTGACTCAAGCACACATACTAGAGGTTGAGGAAGTATCTAGCATGAACCTAGACTTCCTTTCTAAAAATCCTTCTTGACAGTGAAGGAGACATGGGCAACTCATTCCTCATTGTCATCCTCTACTTTCTCAAGACAGGGAAGGTCTTCCTTTTCAATCTTCTTGATTTGGGAGCAAGGAGGGAGAGGTTTGTTGTTTGGGAATTTCTTACACTCTCGTACCATATGTCCTTTCTCCCTGTAGCAGAGACACCTTCCTTCAGTGATACACTTCTTTCACTCTTCAGAAGTGAGTTTGTTGATGTATACAACATCAATGTCCATGGTGTTTGAGTCTCACTTGGGTTTTGAAGAGAAGAAGGGTTGGTACATGTGGTGAGAGGAAGAAGATTAGTGACTAGAGATTTCATGAGCTCATTCATTCTGAGTGTTAATCATGGAGACTTTACTCATCCACACTTCAAGGGTTTCAGGGACAGTTTCTATGTTAAAGACACATCTCATGAGGAAGTTGGGGATGCTGACTGAGTAGTATCCAATCAGGACATTTTGATCAACAATACTAGCAAGAGTAGATTTGTTGAGGAATTCTACATGATATTCAGCAAGAGAGGGTTTGTATTTCCCTCCTTTCTGAGTCATACAGGTGTTGGCAAGCCAAGAGATGGCAGCTCTGATGGCATCATGCTGTTTAAATGAAGCATAGAACTTTTTTGAAAAATCTTTTACAGTTCCAAGGTCAGGATTTTCCATTTTTACAACTTCAGCACAGAAGTTGGTTGCTCAAGTCAGGGTGGCTCCTTTGATCATATAGGAGAGGGTAAAGGTGATCTTCTTCTTGTCCATGTTGTAGACATCCTTATTGACAAGGAGGTAGAAGGTGACTGAGTCAAGCCATTGTCTGGCTTTGAGGAAGTTGCCATCAAAGTGTTTGGGTGAGGCAAGGTGGAGTTCTACAGGCTTGGCCAACATGATGGACAGTGATTCTATGATAGTGGGTTCTGGGTCAGGTTCTTCATATTTGTCATTGAAGAATTCATTGGTTTCAGAGATTCCTACAATGGTAGGTTCTGAGGTCTAGAGTTTGATCAAGGTGATCAGTGAGTTGTTCAATGTATTTGGCTTCCTCAGTGGAGAAAACAGGGATATCTATGGGTAGATTGAGGGGTCAGGCAGTCTCAGGTGAGATTTCAAGCTCTGCTGATGGCAATGTGTCTGAGGATTCTCCCAATTCATGTTGAGGAGTTCTGTGGAGGCCCAATGTGGGGTCTGCTGAGAGTCTGTGTGAAATGATAGGCAAGCTACATGATAGCAGTCCTTTCAAGGAAAGCTAGTTCTTTATTATGCTTGGTCCAGATAGGGTGAAGCATAGCCTCAGAAAGAACCTAAGATTGGGAAACCAAGTAGTCAAATAACTCTTGGGTCTATACATACACTACTGAGATCATATGAACTTGTCAACAATATGGTTGACTTGGGTCTTTAAACTGGTCCGGTCAGACTAGAATCAAGGGGTCAAGGACAAGGACACTGTCCAAGCTATCTGTTTGAAGCATGGATAAAGGCCTACAAAGAGTTGAGAGACAATGGGAGGAAAGTGATATATTACTAGTCTAGAGATACAGATGATAACTTTAAAGAGAACTAGCTTAAGGAAAAGAAAAGAGAAAGAAGAGAGGGAAGGTTTATATACTTAGAGTATAGAAACTGACAGAAAATGAAAGAACTATAATACACAGGATTCATCAACGGAATGACTAAATGGAATGTGATGGAATCACATGGAATGTCCTAGGCTGTGATAGAAAAGACTACAATTAGGAGATGATGATGAGTCATCAGACTGATGACCAAGAGGGAGTGAGTAATTGTAGGAAAGAAAAGCATCCAGAACATGTTTAGCTAAGTAAAAGAAAAGAAGTTGCAACATAGGCCACTCCATAGACTGCCCAACTTCCTTGATTGGGCTTAAGACTTGTAGCTAATACTGTAAATGACTCAGAAGGGAAGGGAAGGTGGTAGTGGTAGCCCCCTGAAAAGAGCTTCCACATGCTTAAAACTGCACATTGTACCTCTGCTCATATGGTACATTAGCATCCAGCCATGATCCAGCTCTAATCCTCAGAGACATTGTGGATAGTAGAATCACTGAATTTCAGTGGTGGATTCAGTGTATAATGACCAGATGTTCATAGGTTACTTATGTGAATTTCATTGGAAAAAAATCCACTAAAGTGGCATTGATCCACTCTGAAATTCAGTGCAATTTCCTAATGAATATAATACATGCTGAAATTCATAGGATATCTGATAACAGATGGAAAGTGTACCAAAAACTGTTGGAATTGTCAGTCTTATCTTATCTTATCTGACATTCCATATCAGTCATGATCAATGATCTAATCTTGATCATATGCATGGTCATCATGCTTACTATTCAGATATTCTATTATCCATAATGACTATCATAATATAACACATCTGTCATATTATATGAATAATGGATTACCAATCCATGTCATGTGATTTAATATGCTGACTGATACTCTACTGCTCATGTTATGCCATCAGTTGATGTTTATAGCTGATAAGCTCCTTTATTACTATTTGCTGTTGATAAAAGCTTATAATACTATTGACTACTACTGTTCTATCTTTATAGAACTACTATACACAAGTACAAACAGTATGTACTATATATAAGGAGGAGCTCCCTATAGTTGCTCCTCTAATCTGGATCATATATTCCCCTTCACTTGGTTCATATCCAGTACTACAGGGTTTATCCCTTATACTGAGATTATCCTAGACTACTGAGGTCACCCCTCTATCATCTTATAGGGTCACTCCCTCCAGTAGTTAGTACCACTACTATCTGTCACCTATCAAGACCACTATGACCAGTTATCTGGTAAGTATTCTCACCAGAGACTTGTGACTATCTCCTCTGCATATGGGCATATTATGAGCCCACAGCCTACCCATGGTGCTACCATCAGAGTTGTACTAAACTTATTAGCCTATCTACTTAGGTATAGACCTTCCAGTTGCCTAAACTCACTCACTGTGAGGCACAATCAAATTAAAGTGTAGTACAACAGGAATCAAACTTGCAACCTGTGATACATCAACACACACATTACCCATTACACCACAATACCTTTCTAAGTAAAAGGAAACATAGTATACATAACTACATACAAGTATCAATGACATTGTGGTCTCTAATCACATTCACTTCATCTTGCCATACTCATCACAACATCCTCATGCTCTCATTCTTGTTACATCTACTGCTGCTACATCCTCACCTAAGTCACCTTTGTTGTACTGCAGTTACAATTGGTGTTGCACTATCATGCTCATCATGTGTCATGGGTTATGATTACTGTTGCAGTGTTGTAATGTGGTACTCATCATGTTACAGTCACAGTTGCATCTTCACCTCCATTACTGATCACAGACATGTTTAATGCCATGCCTTTGCCTTCTCACAGTTGTGGCTGCCATTGTATCCTGACCTCACCACATTGATTTGAGGCCTTACTAGGATGATGTGGAATGGCAAGTGGTGTCTAGTAGGGTTGGACAAGGCATGACTCTATCAGGTAGTGATGGTACTGTTGTCATTGCATTACAGAGGGTGCATCAAGCAAGTAAGTGAGCAGGCAAAGAGGGCAAGTAAGAGAGGGTGAGGCAACAAGGTGGCAAGCAGGTGGATGAGAGTAGTGTAAAGAGCACATGTCATGTCATTGTTATTGCATAACATGCTCCAGAGCTGGATGAGGTACTGGATGAGGTGGTGAGACTGAGAGAGCATGGGGAGGGTGTGAGAGTGAGAGGTGGGTGAGATGGTGAGTGGGTGAGCAAAAGTGTCTAGTGAGCTAAAGGGATGCTTCTGAGTTGTTGTTTTCAAAGTCATAGACTCTGAAGGGTAGAGGCAATGAGCTTAGTGGGAATACTCACTAAATAGGAGACTTGAGATGGTAACCAAGTGGTAGGTAGAGCAACAGCTGATCAGGACTGGTGTACAAAAGAACAGAGATGGATATTCTGTTAGAGAAGCAACTAGGTAGGAGCTCCTCCTTATATACAGTACATGTTGTTTGTATCTGTATGATTGTTCTAAATACATAGAACAATAACAGCCAATGGCAGTAAGCTCTCTTATCATATTATAAGTAATAGCCAATAGCCAATTATGAGCAGTGTAATATCAGTCAGCAATGAGTAATAAGAAAAATATAATGATCCATTAAGATGGGATCACTTAGTAATCATACTTACAAGAAAGATAAACTAGATAAGAAAGATAAGCATGATCTGACATCTGACTGATGACATAAGCATCAGTCTCAACAGTTGTCATGTACATTGTTCTAGTGCTACTGCCCTTGTTGCTGAGTCAGATGTTTGTACATTGATGGTATGTAAATTTTCAACAGTGTAAGGCTCTTGCCAAAATCTTGATTAGCAGCAGCCCATACCAGGTATTCCCAACAGTAGACACACAGCATGCCATTGCAGAGGAGTTGGTTGGTCAACTGTTATCAGAGCAGTATTTGGAGTCCATTAACCATCAATTTCATGGTTTTTGTAACTAGTATTCAGTGTTTTGAAGTCCAAGACTCCAAAGGTCACAGAAAGAACTCTAGTAGGAGTTACTCACTAGGTAGGCATGGCATAGGTGGTAGCCAAGTGTTGAGATAGTAGAACTTCTAAGTGTGGTGTCACTCAGAGTAGAACAGAGGATGGAGATTCTGTTAGAGGAGCATATGTATAGGGAGCTCCTCCTTATATACAGTACAGGTTGTTTGTATCTGTGTATAGTAGTTCTAAATAGATAGAACAATAGTGGCCAATGGCAGTAAGGGCTCTTATCTGAGCCAATAGCATAAAGTAGACTTATCATACTGAAAATACTAGCCAATAGCAAAACATAAGCAGTGTCAGTATCAGTTAGCATGAGTAATAAAGTATCAGTCATCATGATAAGGATGAGTAACAAATGAGAAATTATGATGACATAAATGATAAGATAAGAAAGCTGACCAATAAAGAATGTCTGATAAGATTAGATAAGATAAGACATTCTCAATAGAGTGCATGTATCACTGAATGTTATGATTTCTTTCTTTGTCTCAATCATATGAGTTCTGAATGATATTTCTTTTCCCTACAATTACTCACTTCTTCTTAGTCATCAACCCAATGACTCATCATCATTCCTAATCATAATTCATTCCCCCATCTTCCTAGACATTCCATGCAATTCCATTGCATTCCCTTTAGTCACAACGCTTACCATTTCCTGTGTACATTAGTTCCTTCATGTTCCATCAGTTTCTATACCTTAGGTATATAAACCCTTCCTCTCTTCTTTCTTTCTCTTCCCTCAAGCTAGTTCTCCTCAGAGTTACCGCCTGTACCTCTAAACTAGCAATCCATTGATCTTTCCCTTCATTGCCCCTTGTCTCTTTGAGCCTCCACCCGTGCTCTGAATGGGAGCTTGTCCTTCAAACCTTTAGTCTCCGGGTACCCAGTTCACTATCCTGTGAACAGTACCTTGGTCTGGTCAGCCATTAGCCTTCCAGTCATCTTAGTCCCAGTAGACCATTCATCTCCTGGTCCTTCTGGTCCAGTCAACTACTGTTGTCTGGTCATTGATAGTCCTAGTCACCTAATTGTTGCCTAGTGACTCTGAGGCACCTTACCACTGCCCAGTCCTTCAAACCCAGCTGATCACCATCGCCTGAGCCCACTTAGCTTTAGTCCCTAGTCTTCTGAGGCTATGCTTTGCCCTATCCAGACCAAGCATAACAAAAGAACTAGCTTCTCTCAAAGCAACTACCTTCACATAGTTTGTCCACCATTTCACACAGACCCTTAGTCAACCCTGCGTGGGGTGCCCATCATACTCCTCCACACAAGTTGGGAGAATCCTCAGACACTTCACCTCCAGCAGAACTCAAACAATCACCTGAGACTGCTCACCCCTTAGATCTACCCACAGACATCCCTGTTTCTTCTATCGAAGAAACTGACTACATTAAACAACTCGCTGATCAACTCGATCAAACTCTAGATCTCCCCTCAGAACCCACTGTAGTACATGTCCCTGAGACTGACAAGCTCTTTGACTCTGACGAATACAAAGAACCTGAACCCATCAAACCACCTCCCACCATGACCACCAAACCTGTAGAACTTCACCTCACCCCACCAGAACACTTCAACAGGGACTTCCTCAAAGCCTAACAATAGTATGACTCTGTAGCCTTTTACCTCCTAGTCAATAAGGAGGTCTATAACACAGATGAGAAGAAGATCGTCTTCACATTCTCCTATATGACCAAAGGCTCCACCCTGACCTGGGCCACCAACTTTCATGCCAAGTGTATCAAAAAAGAAGACCCTGACCTCAGAACCATGAAGGACTTCACCAAGAAGTTCCTCAAAGACTTTAAACAACATGATGCCATTGGGGCAGCCATCTCCTGGCTTGCCAACACTCACATGACCCAAAAGGGAGGAAAATAGGAACCCTCTCTCATCAAGTACAACATAGAATTCCACAATAAGTCCACCCTTGCTGGTATCACCAATCAAAACATCTTGATCGGGTACTATTCAGTTAGTATCCCCATCTTCCTCATAAAACATGTCTTCAACATGGAGACTACCCCTGAGACCCTAGAAATGTGGATCAACAAGGTCTCCACGTTTAACACACAGAACAAAAGAGCCCACAAAATCTCTGGTTGTTGCACCTCCTCCTCCTCCCGCTACACCTACCACTCCTACTCCACTCCCAAGGCAGAATGAGACCCCAATGCCATGGACATTGATGCTGTACGCATTGGCAAACTTACTCCAGAAGAATGCCAGAGATGTTTTGCCAAAGGACGTTGCCTCTGCTGCTGAGAGAAGGGACATTCTGCCAGGGACTGTAAAAAGTTCCAGAACAACAAACCCCTTCCTCCATGTCCATGAGTCAAGAAGGTTGAAAAGGAAGACCTCCCACGTTTAGAGGAATTAGAGGACGATGACAAGGATAACAAGGTCGCCTGCATTTCTTTTGTGATGACCAAGGATTTTTAGAACGGAGACCTAGATCAACACTAGCCACCTCCTCCTCTAGTACGTGTGCTTGAGTGAATGTAACCATCCCTAGAACTACGAAATCTATGCAAATTCCCATTCAACTTGTAGTTCCCTTGCACACCATGAAAACTGTTGATGCCCAAGTCCTCATTGATAGCAGTGCAGACATCTCCTGCATCAACTGGCAGTTTGTGCGAAAGCATAAACTCCCCACCACAAAACTCACTACTCCCATTCCTGTTCAGAATGCAGACCAAACCCAGAACAAAGGAGGGGCTATTCGCTTCACCTCTACCCTCTTTATCAATATTAAAGGAATCGCCCACCAAGTCCTCTTCCATGTCATGAGCTGTGGCAACAAGGACATCATCCTTGGACTCCCCTGGCTTCGCCATGCCAACCCCACTATTGACTGGGAAACCTGCACCCTCTCCATCTCTGAAACCACTGACCAGTCAAAAGAACTCTACACCAACTTTGTGTCTGACACAGACAGGCATAATTTCTACTTCATATGATCAGGAATCTCCCGTCCCATTCCAGATCACCACAACGTCTCTGCCATCTATGACTTTCACCTCTTCAAATACCTCAACTATGAAGAGGAATCTGCCTATGTCGACCATGTCCTGACCAACAGGGTAATTCACCACATCATCTGAGGGGACATCAAACGATTTCTAGTCAACTCCCTTGTAGTAGCCAAACTTACCACAGCTACTGAACTCACCATGGTCACTGAGCTAGCCAAACCAAAAGTCACTCTCCCCCCTGAGTATATTGACTTTGCCCAAGTCTTCTCCAAGGAAGCTACCGATCATGTCCCTCCCTCTCATCCCTATGACCACAAGATCAACCTTAAGGACAACTTCACCCTAAAAATTGGCAAACTATATCCCTTGTCTCCCAACAAGAAGAAGGCTGCTAATGAGTTTATTGATGAGAACCTTGCCTTGGGCAAAATTCATCCCTCCTCCTCTCCCCAAGCATCCCCCTTCTTCTTTGTTAAGAAGAAAGATGGCAAACTTCACCCCTGCCAGGACTACCAATACCTAAATGAACATACCATTCGTGACACCTACCCACTCCCTCTCATCTCTGACCTCATTGACAAACTTCGTGACACCCATATCTTCACTAAGTTTGATGTCTGATGGGGCTACAACAACGTCTGTATCAAAGATGGACATCAATGGAAAGCCGTCTTTGTTACCCATCGTGGCCTATTCAAACCCACTGTCATGTTCTTCAGAATGTGCAACTCTCCCACCACATTTCAACAATTCATAAACAACTCTTTCTAAAATATAATTGCCAAAAAATAACTTGTCATCTACATAAACGACCTCCTCATCTTCTCCCCTGATGAGACAACACACACAGAATGGACCAGATGGGTCCTCCAATGAATGACTGAACTTGACCTCCATCTCAAGCTAGAGAAGTGTTACAATTTCTCTCTTTTTCCTTAGTCATACGTATTCAGGACATTATTTCTTTTCTCTACGATTACTCACTTCTTCTTAGTCATTGGTCTGGTGACTCATCATCATCTCCTAATCATAGTACTTCCCTCATCTTCTTGAACATTCCATGTGATTCCATCGCATTCTCTTTAGTCATTCTGCTTACCATTTCCTGTGCACATTAATTCTTTCATATTCCGTCGGTTTCTATACCTTAGGTATATAAACCTTTCCTCTCCCCTTTCTTTCTTTTGCCTCAAGCTAGTTCTCCTCAGAGTACTCCCTGTACCTCTAGACTAGCAATCCACTTGATCTTCCTTCCCATCGCCTCTCATCTCTTTGAAGCCTCCACCCGTGCTCTGAACAGGAGCTTGTCCTTTGAACCTCTAGTCTCCGGATACCCAGTTCACTGTCTTGTGAACAGTACCTTGGACTGATTGGCCATTAGCCTTTCAGTCACCTTAGTCCCAGCAGACCGATTGTCTCCTGGTTCCCTCAGTCCAGCCAACAGCTGTTGTCTGGTCATTGACAGTCCTAGTCGCCTAATCATTGCCTAGTGACTCTGAGGCACCTTAACACCGCCTAGTCTTTCAAACCCTCAGCCCTAGTTGACCGCTGTCACCTAGTCCTTAGTCTTAGCTCTTAGTCCTTAGTTTCTACAGGCTCTTCTGAGGCTATGCTTTGCCCTACCCAGATCAAGCATAACAAGAAGTGTCAGTTCACCTCCTCCAAGGTTGAATACCTTGGAATGATTGTTAAACCAGGTCAGCTTGCCATGGACCTGGTTAAACTCAATGGTATTGCCAAGTGGCCAACCCCATTTAAACCCAAGGATGTCCGGTCATTCCTAGACTTTGCCAATTTCTATCGTCATTTCATCCCAGACTACTCCACCGTCGCCCGTCCTCTCCTGGACCTCACAAAGAAGGACCATTGTTGGGAGTGGACTCCCTTGTATGAGACCTCCTTCCAGTCACTGAAGAAACTCTTCCTTGCCCATCCCATCCTCCAACTTCCTGATCCCACCAAACCATTTGCCATCGCCACTGATGCCTCTAAATATGCTTCTGGAGGTATTCTTCTGCAAACTGATGCCAATGGCAAGTGGCACCCCTGCTCATACCTCTCCCAAACGTTCAGCGATGCCAAACGAAACTATGACATCTACGACCAGGAGCTCCTCGCCATCATCCATGAGCTCAAAGCATGGTGCCACTACCTCCATGGATCCCCTCATCATGTTCAGGTCTTCACCGACCACAAAAACCTTCTATACTTCAAGGAAGCTCATAACCTCAACCACAGACAGGCATGCTGGTTACTCGACCTACAGGACTTCAACCTTCATCTCATCCATGTCCCCAGTAAACTCCTTGCTAGCCCAGATGCCCTCTCCTGCTGCCCTGATCTCATTCCCCTTACTGATACCAACAATGAGGGTGTCATCCTCCTATTGAAATAGAATACTCTGTAGGAACTCAGTAAACACTATGTATTAGTCTAGGTAGTAGCTAGACATTACCTGTAGGAACTCAGTAAACACTAAAGAACCTACAGTAGGAAAGAAACTGTAAAGTGTCTGCTCTGAGCTTATGTAATAATTACCATAAATGGATAATAAACTCCAACACCTCCTACCTCCATCTCTGTTTGTCAATGTCATTGAAAGCACTCTCCACACCCTGATCTCCTCCACCTCCATCTCTGACCCTCTAATGCTTCAGTACCTTCAACTCACCAATACTTTGTCCCCTGCCCATCTCCATGCTCAGCTCTCTGACTGGCAGATCACTGATGACATCCTAACCTATAAAGGACATGTGTACATCCCTCCTGATGACTCCCTCTGTCATTCTATCCTTGAACGCTGCCATGATCATGAATCCACCAGACATCCAAGTTATCTCAAAACTCATCAACTTGTCTCTGCTGAATTCTGGTGACTCAGCCTAGCTCATTATGTGTGAAAATATATGGAAGGTTGTGGGGTGTGTCAACAGAGCAAAGTCAATACACACCTGACTGTCCCACCACTTACTCCCATTCACGCCACTGGCACCTGCCCATTCCAATCCATCTCCTGCAATCTCATCGTCAGCCTTCCCCCTTCCAATGGCTTTAACTCTGTGTTGGTCATGGTAGACCACACCTACAAGGGGGGTATTTTTATCCCTACCACTGACACCATGACTGCCAAAGGCATCACAGAACTTTTCCTCCACCATGTCTACAAACACTTCGGGCTCTATGACAAAATTATCTCAGACTGTGGCCCACAATTCACTTCCACCTTTGCCAAAGAACTTGGCAAACTCCTCAACTATGACCTTGCCCTCTCCACTGCCTACCATCCCCAGGCTGATGGTGAGACTGAACAGGTAAACCAAGAACTCAAAACTTATCTCTGCATCTTCTGTGGCACTAACCCCACTTCCTGGTCACAGAAGCTCTCCCATGCTGAATTCGCCCATAATCACTGCCCTCACTTCACCACCAGTCAATCCCCCTTTTATCTCATGATAGGCTACAAACCCCGTGCCCTACCTACTGTCCTCCCTGAATCCCATCTCCCCACCATAGAACTACATCTCAAAACCCTTGCTGCCCATGAACTTGCCAGACAAGTCATGGCCTCTCATACTCACCAGAAGTTCACTCCCTTCACCAAAGGAGATAAAGTGTGGTTAGAAGCACAAAACCTGAAATGTCTGACAAACCCAAAGTTCACACCGAAGTGAGAAGGACCCTTTGTCATCATCAAGGTACTATCTCCACTCTCCTACCAACTCCACATTCCTAGTACCTGAAAGATTCACCCCATTTTCCACACCTTGCTTCTTACACCCTATCGTGAAAACGACATACACGGACCAAACTATCCAGCTCCACCCCCAGAACTAATCAAAGGTGAAGAAGAGTACAAGATAGAGCAGATATCGAGACATCGTGGCAACCAGTTGTCATACAGTGACTTCCAAAATTGAGTCAATGTTTTGAGATTTTGAAGTGTTTGTTATATAACTCAGGAGAAAGAACAAATAAAGCCAAATTGTAAGTAGGTGGTGGGAAGTACATGCTCCTGGCCATGT
>JBBPMY010000210.1:0-24814 GCA_038090615.1 Phylloporus gajari | reverse complement strand
AGTAGGCAGGACCACTCCGCCTGGGTGTCACTTGCAATAGCATCCGCAGCTGCCTTTGCTAAGATAGACTGCTCAGGAGCGATGTCGCTAATACGAGGAACAGGGGTTTTCTCGCCAAGGTTGATCCACGCGAGATGAGTGACAGCGGTGATGGGTCTCCCGGGACCTGCTGGATCTGGTGACCAAGGGATATTCGATAATTTGATAGAAGAGGCGGCTGCTTGTAGTAATCGAAGAATTTTTTCCTCCACATCATCGTCCATCGAAGAACGGAGGAGAGTCTCAGCGCGGGAAATCGCAATTGAGAACACCGAAAAAGCACGGCCATTTTTCCAAAAGGGAGGTCCGCAAGCCGAGTGACCTTTCACTGATTTGATGATTTCAGAGGCCAACCATTGAATAGATTTCTGTCCATGACGGGAGAGCGGGAGACCATATGCCAGGTCCCTTTGGTTGGTCCGCAAGGCCTTGACCAGTGATCCATAACAGTTATTTACGTAGCCTAATGGAAACGGTTGTTTCCTCCAATGATCAAGCGCATTCTTCCTTTCAGTAGCATATTGACGTCGCGCGTGATCCTGACTTTCGAGCAATACTGCGATCTCTTTGTCGACCGCAGATGACACCAAGGCTACGATGTCGTCCTTATATACGCTGAATGCCTTCTCGAAGCAATACAGTATGGAGCGAGGTTCTCGAGAGAGCCCAGGATTGAACTCCATTGGGATGTGATGGAGTGCGTGCGTGACCATAAATGACGCTGAATAAGCCTAGTAAAATGACGTTTAGCAACCCGTCATCGTAGATCCAGTGGAAGTAGGCAAATGACCCACATTCAAATGGTCTGAGCCATAGTTTATTAGTTGGCACCTCGTACTTGCCATTGACGGCTCACGTCCCCTCAACGGCCAGTCCTTTATCTTGATATCGAAATTAGTCGGAGTTGAAGATGGAATGATGAGTAGCGGGGACAGTGATGGTAAGCCGTCGTGCAGTGCCGAAAGGGATAACCAAAATGGGTCCATGACTCCTTTGGTTAAAACCTTCGCATTGCCAGTGTGAGCATAGTTGAGCCACCGTTCAAGAGCTGCTGTAAACTCGATCCAATAGTGCGGGATAGGTTTCCTTTCTTCAATCTGACTGTGGAAACGTTTCCATATTGTCCTCAGCATGGAGCACACGCCATACGTCGTCCATTCAAATACCTGTGGCAGAATCTATATAACAATGAGCCCATATTTTCTACAAACTAGAGATCGCTGAACTTACCTTGGGTTTGAATATGATGAGGTGTTCCTTCAATGATTCCAGCACAAGACCATTGGACCACATATTCGCCAACGGCACGATAATTTCGGAGAATATGTGTCTTTCAAATACACATAAGTCTCGCATGTAGATGAGCGAGTGATAAGACGTACTTTCCAGTCCGATTTCCCTCCGGTATTCTTCTTATAGATATCCTGTAGACGTTCTCGATGCGTGTCGACGTATCTATTTCACTTCCTGTGATCCGTTCATGGTATCGGTCATGAGGAAGCCATTCGTTGCAGTCGTTGAAGAATTTGAGAGCAGTGTTACGATTATGCTCCGTTTGCGCGTGGGTCCCTGCGAGCGACGCTGTGATCAACCCCCTGACGATTTCGAGATAACGGTGGAGAGCTCGGATACGATGGGACAGCAGGTTGTACCCTTGACTGGCAATCCCTTCAACGATTGGGGCAAATCCGGTGAGCAACTGCGCTTCAATAGCTGCTTCTTCTGTACCGTGGTATCTTGCCCTCAACGCTCTATCGAGTTCCTTTAGTTTCCTATCAAACACCGCCATTAGCCCATGGGCCTGAAAATACCCCATTGTTTTCAGTCCTGCCATCGGATACAAGTAGTTCCTTGTCATAGGGGAATCGTCATCCATCGCTTCATCGACGTCCTTCGTAAAAAGATGGTGGATCGTGTTCAAGTTGAACAACATCCCATTCAACCCTGTATTGGCATCAATATTTGCTTCACGTCGTGGTATCCGACGTCCTCCAGAATCGAAGATATTTCTCTCTCGTCCATCTTCATCTAGCATCGGGTATTGGTCTAAGTTAACCCGTTCCCTCTCTGCTGCGTGTGGGGAATTATAAATATCGTCTCCATGTCGGTCCTTGATTTCTTCTATTGCAATGTCTTCCCATTCCGCAACCTTGATCGATCTGCGTTACAATTAGCAGATGTTTTACATTGACGAAGGATGTACTCACTGAATATGCGTTGCGATTGCAAACGTCACTGACCTCATTCTGCGGTAGTCGTGAATTCTATGCCAATGACCCGCTTCTTCCTCTAAATTCTCCTCTTGACACACGGGCTGGTTCTGCCCGTAACGGACAGCGATCGCTACTGGAACGTTCTCCTTAAAAAACGGATCCGTTGTCCATGGTTCGACCCCACTGTTCTGTGATAAGGTGACCCATTCATCCCAATCGTCTTCCATCGCGTTATGAAGTGACTGTACATCTACGCGACGCATCTCATGGACACGTTTGTCATTGGCAGCACCCCTGTAGGTTTACATCAGCAAATCATATCACATATTTTGGTCATAGCGCAAACCCGCACAATGCGGATTTGTGTGATTCGATGAGTATGCGTGGTACACACAAACCCGCAAAATACGGGTTTGCGTCAAATAATAAATTACTTACAATAGATTGGTAATGTTGCGGATATGTGCCAGAGATAAGTCGGACGGAAAGTCTTCACGGAGATATATGTCGCTGTAACCTTGCTTTCTTAAATGGAATGCCAGAAATACGACCATTTGAAGGTAATGTGCGTCGCTCATCGTTGTGTTGGCTCCTTCTAACTTGGCATTTCGTGCGTGTGGATCGTCTATAATGTTCTCCTCTTCTAGAACGTCTTCATTGGTGAAGGCACGGGGAACCATCGCCAACCAAATTTCTTCCTGGAGGTATGATCCAATATATAACATTCGTCCAGTGGGATCGAACTCCAAATCTCCGTAACGTGCTTGCCACCGCTTCTGTCGTTTGTGAAGATCAAGACGGAAAATGTAGCTTGGATCGCCTCGGCTGGTTGGAAGGATAACGTGTAATCCTTTGCGCGCAGGGATTAATAGGTAGTAATCAAGGAAGTGTTTGCGTGCTCCCCATGCCAGTTCGTTGTCATTCTTGTTGTACTGGTAGTGCTCGTCAACGACCAGTTTGCGCCTCGTCTTTAGTCGAGAAATTGCTACACTTTCTAGAGATTTGGTGTAGTCCGCCTGCAATGTAGAGAGATTCACGTGCTTTGGTCGCTGGTCATGGAATCCTTGGATATACTCGTCTCTTGACCCCTCCATTACCATCACATGTTCTACCTCATTTTGCGGTATGCCGTCGTCTGCTTGCATCTCTGCTGGGACATCTCCGACAATGAAAGGTTCATTAGATCTAATTTTAGGTGTGGTTTTAGCGCCTTCGCTGGTTTTGAGAAGCACTTACTCAAGGTGCATGTCCTTGATTTACTGTTGCTTCTATCGGGGTGTTTCTCCAGGTAGTGATAGAGGTATATTAGTGTTGTTTACTTATGTGATGCGTAGTTGGCAAAGTTGGACTTTGTTTCCGTGGACTGTTTGGTCGTGCAAGTGCAAGCTCACGCGACACACTATAATCATTCGACTGTATAATAGAGCCATACATACAGTATATATATTCTGAACTACGGAAATACTATGCCCTAGTGCACAGGACCCAGGATACAGCTCTAGCATCAACCTGAGAACAACTGACAGACAACCGTCCTGACGCATTGTGGTTGTGGTTGGGCGGTCAGGTCCTCATCCCTGTCACATCCTCATGATGGTCACTTTCCTCTCGTCTAGCTCGCTGGTGAATGATGCTTAGTTGCCACTGTGATGCTCTCCCAAGTCGGAGTCCACTATGTCTCTACCTAAGGTACCAGACATCGTAATCTGTCCCAGCAGGTTGCCAGGTACCCCAGAAAACTCAGATGGAAATAAATATGCGGAGATGATGATGATCGGGGATGATTCAAATAGAGCACTTGGTTGGTGCTCGTGGAACAACTGGAGTCTCTCACAACGCTCCTTGGTCCATTGGCGAGGACGTATGTACAACTTGTGCTGGGCACTTGCGGGGAGACTAAGTTATTCCACCTTTTGCATGAACTTGAGGTGCTTGGGATACCATGCGCGCAATGGAGACAAGGACACAACCAGGCCTAGTAGCACCACATCATGGGAACTAATCTTCATGATTGACTAGCAATTGGCTGAGCGGAGCAGAGACAGCGCTTCCTCCGCACCTGCAAGTCCCCGTCTTTGTCAACGAAAAAGAATAGCCCATAACGAGGCAAGACAACAGGGAGCCACAATAACAATGAAAATTGATGGAGGTCAACTAAGGAGTGGGCGATGAGGAGAGTTGGGGGGCCCCGAACGGCCGCATGAAGGCCCAGGACGGATTGAGAATGTTAACAGGAAAATCGCGGTCCTTGCGCATGCGATATCGTCTAGGCGTACAATCAACAGTCCAGTTATCTGGCGAGCCCTCCTAAAACTTGTCAAGAGGACGCGGTCTGTGATTAACACTGCTGACAAGTCTCCCGCGAGTTTCTCGAGAGGGATTAGCTTGTGTATTTCGGAATTGAGCGACTTCGCTTGTTTCGCTCGTATCGCAATAATGATCGTCTCTGAAGGAAACCTAGACATGGGATGTGAGTTTCTAACCACACCCTGCATCTCCAACATGCTCACTTGGCGCCCAGATATGACATCTCACATTGAGTAATCCGTTCCTGGGAGAGTAGCGGGGACAACATCAAGCGATCTGCAGGGACAATTAGTTTCTGTTACATCGCTGATGACAACATGCCTACCTTAACGAAAATTTGACTGTATAGGAGATGTTGCATGATCCCACTGAGCAACCTATTCAATGGCTTCCTATCCACCAGAGGCGAGCAGGTTGAAATGCAGTTTTTGCAAGTATTAGCTTGCAGTCAAGGTAGTTACACACGAGAACCAGCGCGAATTCGGGTGCTGCAACGGACTCCACTTCGAACCTGGGCGATAGAATGGCCAGACCACTTCGACTGCAAGGTCAATGCCATGATTGCCGGAGGAGTTCAGGGAGGATCACTCAAGAAGCTTTCGGGAGCCAACGAGAGGCGGCGATCTCGCTCAAAAAGCAACTGTGAATGCGGAGGGAAGAAATTTTGCTGGGGGTGTTATCGTGGACGAGTATAGAGGAAGAAAGCAGAATCAGCGAGCAGGCCAGCTCGCGAGGCCGCCTGGGCCACAAGCAAATGAACTTCGTGACGACGGAACATCAACGATCGTCCTCGAAGCTCCTGCAAGATGTTGAGCCACTGGAGTAGATCGCTGCAATGCAAGTACCCAAACGCTACATATCCATGGATGGAAAGGTCATTGTGGCGGTCAAACCGGTTTGCCATGACTTCGTTTCATATATGGGAAGTCGAATTGACATATTGGTAGTCTGGTAAGGTCTGCCATGAAGCTGGTACGTGCAGTCCTTGTTGACGTTGACGTGACTGAGTGTCTTGGAGGCGGGAGCTCGGCTATCAAAACGGCTAAACTTCGGCACGTTGTTAACGCAAACCCATTTCTGCGTGGCTGGGATAGAAACTTGGTATAATGTGTGACAACGAGCGGTTTGGCGGCGGAAGCAAGTGAAATACGTGACTCTGGATGACGGACAGGGTGAGCGTTAAGTGCTTCGTAATCGTCGAGCTTGATATAGGGAGCCTCTGGCCTCAGGGATGGCGAGCAAAGATCAACCAAGACAAGAAATATGGCATTGCGCCACATGTTGAAAGGCACCGGGAAATCCGGCTCGAACAAGACAACTTCAGCCGTGTTTCCAGCTGGCAAAACCCACTCGTAGATGGCGACATCCACTCTCCTGAGTCGTTTCTCCAGGCGGCACTTCAGGCATTTCTTCGAACAGAACTGCCGACCATCCTGAGTGATGCTCGGTATCGATGCACTGTTACTCGAGATCGGCATAACGAGCATTAGCTTTCTCAACTTGAGAAACCTTCTTGTTAACCTCGCGCTACGCGGCTTCTTCTATTCGAATTTTGAGGTACTGAAGGTGCGAGGGTCCTCTGTAAAAACAGACCTCAAACTGTCCGCGGTGGAAAAGACATGTCCGTGACTCGCTTGTAAGCGACGACGAGAGAGGTATTGATGGGGAAGACGAGGACGGAAAAGGCTAGCAGCTCTGTAGACCAATAGATCTTCGAGAAGACTTGTGGGAATCTCCAGCGAGTACTCTCCAACCATCGGTCTCTCCCTGATCGCGATTTTGTCGAGCGCGACCCATAACTCAATCACAGTCAGCAACGTGACCGATAGAAGTTGTTGTTTTCGTAGCTTCGCCGTGCATTTCCTCCAGCCTGACATAAGCTTCATCGTTATCGGTGACATGGTCAACCCAACCATTAATTTGACGGACCACCGCCCGCTCCACATCGTACAAGGCGGTTCGCGGCCCAGCATGGTACGCGTCGTCAAAAACCCCATTGGAAGAAAGGAAGTCATCCAGACAATCTCGATGGCGATGTTCGGAACGGAAGTCAGTGCCAATGGGATCGATTCGGTCAGCGAGACGTGTGAGGATATAGTTGTTGCCATTTGGAAGCGACAGCTGAATGTCGCAGGAGGGGTCGAAGCTCGCGGGTTCCATGGTGGGGATGAAAGTTGCAAAGCTTGTACCTGCGTCCACTTCCTCTCGAGTGTTACTCGGAGTGATTTACGTGTCTCGAAAGCAATGCATGACAGCCAATCTGGCGTGGAAGAGCCGAGTTTTCGAAGTCGTCGGATGCTGCCATGAAGTGGAGCAGGTCATTTGGGAAGTTGCTGCCCATCTTCCCCTTCCCCAAGCAACATATGAAGAAGAGCATAAACTCTAGCCACTCTAAGAGAGCCCTGTTCCAAAGTTGTCTGAAGAACAACTGGGATAAGAAGCCACAGCAACGATTGCCACCATGGCAGCTTCGAGTTGTTCTAAACGACATCGTTGCCAATACGCTTGTCAATCCGAACGACGTTTGCAGGGCAACCAACACTCCTCGAGATGCCACTAAGCAACTCGGTGGATGGGTGGTATCGCGTGTTTCAAGGACGATGGATTGCGCTTTTCGGTATCTGGGAGAACATCATTGTTCATACGAATAAGGAAATTTACAAGTTCGGAGAGAAAATCCTCACCATCAAATGCAGTGTTTGGAATCTCTATGGCGGGCCCAGGAAATGAGTGAATGAGCTTTCCCTGGGTCGTCATAATGTCCTTGGCCTTTGGCGACAACTCGAATGACTCGAAGACAGCAACGGTTCTCTGGCGACTGAAGATGATGGCTGCATTCTGCGTCATTATCACAAATGTGAGGATGTAAGTTCCTGGAACACTTACGGAAGCTGAGAAGCCTACCTCCGACATCCATGCCAGCGCACAATATGTACAGCTGGACGACAGGAACGGTCACCGAAGCTAGAGGACAATCGTTGCCGACATTGTGATCGTTCCCGTCGCAGAGCTGGAGAGGGCAGAAGACAAGGTGACGACATATTCGAGTGTAGGAAAGTCCCCAGGGTCAACCAGGAGTGTGATATTGGAGCGAGGAATATTGAGAGTAGGGGTGTTTAGAAAGTATGCGGTTGAGGACAAGAGGGAAAAGTAGGATCCATGTAGGCTGGATGTAGCACTTATTCGCTGGTCCGCGGCGTGGGTCTGAGTCCGAACAACCAGGGAGCCACCACACGGTTATCAAAGGGGAATAAGGGTGCGATTTGAAGCACGAAGCTGGTTCGGATATAGAGTGAGGCTTACGGCCAACGTGTCCTTGATGGCTCTGCGACTGCAGCCAACCCAGTACTGATCGCCCTCACCAAGTCTTGCGGGGTCAACGGTGTTGATGCTGATCCCTCGCGCCAGCGCCTTGCCCTGAAATCGAACCAAAGAGACCACCGAGATCCAGCGTACCATTGCCAGCAAACGTTCCTATATCCGCATCGTAGGTAAAGCAGAAGAATCGATTGGTCAGCGAATATAGATGACCGGTTCCGGTAGGTTCGAGCGGCGCTTTTGTGTATGCTTTGGACCCGCGGATGAGGGATTAATGGTACCAGGGGCGCCCACTCTATCAATAGTGTTGTCACGGCGCGTGACGTTTCGAGATGCTCACATACAATATGATAGATGTTAAATCTTGGAAGCGTGAACTACGGACCAAACAAACCATCAGATACGCGAGAGGCGCCGGGAGAAATTGCTCGCGTCGGTCATGGCGCGTGACACATTGCTACGGCCAGCGATCGCGTTCTGGTGTAGAAAGGCAACGAACGCCACATAAACCCTGTAATGAAAATTCAACTGCGCGTTTGAGGAGCAGATAAAGAGATGGATTACCAGAAACCCATGTCTCAATAGACTTGGTCAAATTACCATCCAGATCCACCATGCGCAGTACGGAGTCACCAGCATCGTTGATGTGACCTGCTGAAAGGAGGGCCTCGTATGATCACTGTTGAATCGTGACTGCAAGATCAGATCTGTCGGATGTTAGGATCAATTTTAACGCACTCCGAAACAGTAATAGACATACCGATGAGACCATCAATGGTAGCTGACTCGTGCAGGCAACGAGTTCAACACGAGCATGTTTGAACGATTGTATCGCACGTTCGCAGTCGCCGCAGCCTATATGCGCGTTTCCAAGGATGGACACGGGGCCATTGAGCGTCGCAAACAATTGCTGGAAGTATATTACCAGGGCAAGCGCGAGTGGTAAATCCGCATGCACTTGGTCGGCGGGTGCGAGACAGAATGGTCCATATCGTCTGCAAACGGTGGTCGACTCAGCTCTCGGAACATCAGCGTGAGCAGTACGCGGCGTACGTCATATATTGTGAGCGCGCGGGACCTGCTGTAGCCAAGGAACGGATGGAGATCCAGCCTGGCGCTGTCGACAAACCCTATGTCGCGTGTTCAATATGCGCAGGATGATACTAAAACAGACGGCGACTCACTGTCTGCGCTCCATAGGGAATTGGACCCTAGTCAAGACCGTTGACCGATCCGGATGCCCTTGTGGGCTAAGTGCCATTGCGTCTCGGGAAAGCTCAATGGCTTCATTGAGATCATCGATTCCTCCCAGCCGTGCGTACCGAGTGGAAGGATTGCGAGTGCGCTTCGAGAGAGATCAACTGCCTCGCTGAGGTCCTCGGTCCCACCTAATCGTTTGCACCTGGCAGCAAGATCGGTCGCGAGGCTCGGCGGAGTGCCAATGTGCTTTGGGAAAGCTCAATGGCCTCATTGGGGTCGCTAACTCGACCCAGATGATCGTACCGAGTAAAGAGATGAAAAGCAAGACTGTTTAAAGACGTAGACCGATCCAGATGACCTGGTGGGCGAAGCGAAAGTGCTTCCCTTTCGAGGACAATGGCCTCATTGAGGTCCTTAGGTCCCCCGAGCTGCTTGTACCGACCAATTGGTGAGACGAAGCGCAAGATTCATCAAAGAAGTCGATCGATCTGGATGGCCAGGTGCGCGAAACGTCAATGCGTCCCGTTCGAGCGCTATGGCTTCCTGAAGGTCGCTAATGTCTCCTGGCCAGCTATGTCGAGTGTTGAGATGAAGCGCGAGTGCATCTTGTTCAAGAATAGTGGCCTCGTCAAGGTCTTCGCTTTGCCCAGATTGCTTGTATCGACTTGTGAGATGAAGTGCGAGGTCGCTCAATGTCGTTGACCGATCTGCGCCACCTTGTGGGCGCAACACCAACGCTTCTCGGTCAAGGGCGATGGCCTCATCGAGGTCGTCAATTCCCCCGAGTTGCTTGCAACGCTGCAGGAGGTGGCCTGCAAGCTGCGTCAAAACGACTGGCTGTCCGCTTGCGGTGACTAGGGTCGCACAAGTTCAGTGCTTCACGATCAAGGGTGATGGCTTTGTTGATACAAACAGCCTGGCTTCCTTGCAGAAATTTTACGACAAAGGAGGTTGCCTCCGAAAGTAGAAGTTGAACTGGTGAAACTAGCGTCATTCGACGTTCTTCACACCAAAAGAAAGAGTGTTCGTACCTCGTGAATCCATGTAGGACAACATAATCTCTTGAGTGGAAGCCTTGTTCATGTTACCAGGCGAAATCCTCGTGGTTCAGATAATACACGGGGCTGGTTGTCTGAACTTGAGTCATGAGCGTCTGTAGACCATGCTTTGAAGATGATATTGTCGAATTGCAAGGTAAATGGTGGTGGCTAAGTGACAAGAGGCTGCCCACGGTGCGACGTGCGACGTTGGCAGGGGCTGCCGCGCAGTTCTTCATCGTCAAAAAGGCCGTCGTTGATACCATCGAGCTCTGATAGCAGGCTGCTCAGTCCCGCCAAGGAGACCAACTTCAAGATGCATTTCTGGTTGGCATTAGTATCACGGCATCCGTCGAGGCTTTTGCTAAAGTCGAGACTTAGTATGTGCCACTGCTTGTTCTTCCACTTTCCTTCACCAGCTCGCTGACCATTGGGCCATACTAGCGACAACCCGGAGGATTTATTCTCGTTAGGTATGTAGTCGCCGTTCCAGACGCGCCGCACGCGACGTCGTTTCACTGGAATACAGACGCCTTTAAAGGCCTTGGTCGTGCTTATTTCACGGTAGTACTACGCACCGACGTAAGCCTTCCCGTCCTTCGAGCACCATCCTTCATTGATCTATCTATCCGTCTAACTGGCTGTTACCATTGCGAGCCTTCATGTCGCGGCCTTGGCTCACCCGCTTAGTACCTCTTCAGTCTCTTCGACTCCCGTGTCTATGCCAGCCCAATCAGCCCCCACAAGAAATCCTGAGGCGGTTTGTCCATTATCCTCTTGACAGTCTCCGTTACTCATGTGTTTGCCTCTCTGATGCGGTTCTATGAGGCGTTTTACAGAACGGCGAATGCCACGGTTGAATGATGTTCGCACGTAACCTCGCGTCCCTGTATGAGGAATCAAGAATCACTGGGCTGGATGAGACTCCACCTGCAGTACATTCGTTTGTACAGCTATCCTGAAAACGTTGTACGCGTTACGCGTATCCTTTCCCTCGTGACATCTAGGCCGATTTCACCAACGCTTGTTAACAGTTTCTTCGACCCGAGGCGAAGACCACGCCGATACTGGGTTCTTCAAGTCATGTAGCGGTGCGACTCCGTTTTCACCTCTATCATTCTATTTGAACCCTTTCCCGTCCTACAAGCAGTGTACTGGACGATTACTAAACCTTCCCCCACGACCACCCCGTCTTGGTAAACCAGGTGGAGGATGTCATGCTGAATCTGGTGGGATACAAAACGAAAACTGGAGAGCTTGAATAGGACCCACTAGGCCTGAGATGGCGGAGGGGTATCCCGTTAGTAACACATAACGCAGCGTCGTCTCGGCTTACCTGCATAGCCAGAGTCCAACAAAATACTGTTGACAACATAACATGTAACGAGGGAGATAATCTCCATACTGTACAGTGCCAGGAGTGCTCTGAGAACAAGTCTCGATTGTTTGTATAATGCACACACACGAAGGATCGTTACCGCTACACACAGCGATGTGATTTATTTATCACGTTGAGAGTGAAAATAAAATCTCACTGTCTGCAGCGCACAGAAAACCCAGTAGCTCCACCAGGAAAGGAAGGCACCTTGGCAAAGCAAACTTGTCAGCGTAGGAATTAAAATTGTACGACGATTACACTCACATCTTTGCGGAATCAGTCGCTAGGAGATCAATCGACCGAAGCGAAGATGAAGTGCGGTCACTCAGTAGTCGAACTTCGTACGACATCAGAACAGAAACATACCTTTCCAGGGCCGGGGACAAAAGAACTCCCGATTTCAATTAGGTCGAATCAGATAATCAAATCCCGTATTTCTGGTTTTTGGACGCACTGACGGCAGAGATTCTATATGACGAGTTATGGTTCAGTAGAGGGGCCACAGGAGATGCTACTATAGTACATACGTGGCATAGCATAACCCCGAACGACGAGCCCAAGACTATTAGCGAGTTTCACCCTTGATCTTGACCGGCATAGACTTCGTACAATGACGAACAAGGTAGGAATCCGACATTGGAGCTTCTTCCGCAATCCAATGTGAATACATCATTTGGTACAAAAAAAGCAAAGGCTAACCCAAATATATTCTATCTGAAAACTCGTCGATGATTGAGATGTATGTATAATGAATGTGAACGTGAAACTTACCTCGCTTGAGAATGTAAGGAATGAAAACGTTTCGTATTCACCATCGTGAACAACGCCAAGTAAGCATTACCCACTATGATCGTACCCAACAACGGTGACGATGGCGACTAGGAAAGTGGCAAGCTTCACGGATAAGAAGCGGATAGCAGGCATACGAGGCAAGTGGTCGTTCACTTGGATGGATGTGATGGCTTGCTCAAACTGGGAAGTCATGGAGTTGGTAGGTGGAGTACGCTACGATAGCCCTCTGTTTGCAGGCGGGAGTTAGGATTGACTCTAACGCTAGCATTCATTTCTCTATTTCCACGCTTACTCACCAGGAACGCGCTATTCGCCATAGGCCAATCGATAATTCTAGATTTTATTCGGATAACGGTTGTCGGCCGTTCACTGAAACAACGGATATGATCGGATGTTGCGCGTTGAATGTGGTACCTGTAAACCGACGCTAAAACACAACCCGAGACAAAAGATATGTAATGCGCACCCAACCGATAGTACACTCCCACATGACCACAAAGACCGTAGTCCGTCTCACCAACTCTATATATACCAATGTCCGACTCCAAAGTAAAGTGCACAGTAATAACGCTGCATACTAATGGATAGCTGTGACAGGGTTCTGCAAAAGCATATAGCTGAGCACGTCAGCTGAAGAACCGTCAGCCGACAAGACATCCATTTCATCTGCATCGCGGTAAATTTTATCAATGTGCTCCTCCGCACTGGAGAAGTGAGCGACCTTGCAGCAGGTGGCATGCAGAGGGAGCAGATCGGGCGCAGGAAGCGGAAGGTTTTCAGCGTCTGGGGTTGAGAGCGTGACAAATTTGCGCACGTTGGGAGGGGGAAGATCGAAACATCTGATCTCATAGCGATTCTGTTCAGACTATTCGATGTTACGATGAGGCTTGTTGCTTAGGAAATACCAAAACTTACTGTAGCTTCAAAGTACAACACCAATTGTTCAAATGTGTTGTGCATATTCGGTTCCAATGTCATAATGTTGGTCAAGGAGTGAACATGCTCCCCATGGAACATGTCAATGTTATAACGAAAACGCTTGAGAACATTCAGGATGGAGGCATAATAGTCAAACGAGGAGTCTGGGTTTGCATTGCCCACTACATGAGAGTACCCATGGCCACAAACATCGGAAATTCCACTCGATTCATGTCCCACGCGAAAGAACGTGAACTCTGGGACAATATGGGCACACAGCGAACAAACTGCAAATGTGGTCGTCAAATCACGTTCTTCAAGAGGAGCAGCACGTTCAAGCGCACCCGTTACCGTGCATTGCCATTTGTCTCGACGCAGAGCCTGTGCAAAGTGAGCAGGGATAAAGAATAACGCTTCAGTTAATGACTAACGCGATCTTTTGCCTCTCGGTGGTTCTTAGGGACCTTGGTAATGTCCTTCATCTCTTTTTTCACGTCTGCAAAGGAGGGTCGTGAGGGGTGTTCGCTGGATTTCGGCGTTCGACCCTTGTGCTTCTTGATTGGACAGCATGGAAGATATTGGTGCACAGGGAGCGAAGACAAACGCAATATTCACAAGGTATGATGACGTTGCGTTCAAAGAATTCACCGACATTGCTGAGATCGCCGCTGTCCCTGTGTGCATGTATGCGCCTGGCGACTTCAGTGCGAACATGTTGGTTGGGTGCGTGGAGTAGCAAGTAGCCGAGGGTCCTGGTGAAACGCTGGTTGCTCTTGCTAGCGAGACTCTCTTCGCAGTCGAGACAAACGTTGTATGCGCAAAGGTAACTGGGATCCTCTTTAGTGATACGTAGGACTTCAGGAGAGTTGGTGTGTGGAAGCGGTGTACCAGGCATCGCAAAAGCGCTTGCCAAAGAACATTGGTTACGAAGAGAGCTAACACACGTCAATCAGTACATAATGTGATTGAAAACACCTTTGGTCAAACGGAGTTTCAACCCAGCTTATGATTCTTTTTGGAAGCGTCCATCAACATGCCTGACGTGCGCTGCAAATAAAGTGGTTCCAGCGACGGACACTGGCAAGCCAAACCTCCTCGAAGCGCGTCATCTTTTCTGGTATCCAACCCACTGGTATCCCCCATGTAGGCGGAATCTGAGTTTCGTTGCGTTGCAAGCTGACACACGAACAGTTAGGGAACTATCTCAGTGCCTTGTCGAACTGGGTCAAGCTACAGAAATCTGCAGAACGGGATGACGTTCTTCTCTTTTCAATTGTAGGCTGGCATGCGTTGACTCTCCCCCAAGACCCTACTGTCTTGTGGTCCGCAAGGGATGATATGCTCGCAGTGATCCTTGCAGTCGGGATCGACCCAACCCGTTCGATACTCTTCCACCAAGATCATGTAAGACTATTTACACCTTGTGATATTGGGTAACTCAAGTTTTGCAGAATCGACATCACACAGAACTGTGTTGGATCTTGAATTGCCTCACCCCGATTGGAAAACTACTCCGCATGACAACATGGAAGGTATGGGACTAGCTCGTGTAATTTTATGGCTATCTCACGCTTTAAAGTCACGACTAGCTGCATCGAGGAATGCAAAGTCAGAAGACGATGTGAACAAATCGCTGCTTAATGCTGGCCTGCTCACTTACCCAGTCCTTCAAGCTGTGGATGTGCTCATCTATAGGTGAGCAATCGACGTTCTAATCTGAATTTAGACAATTATTGAAGATACCGCTCCAGGGCTATGCATGTTCCCGTAGGAGAGGATCAACGTCAACATATAGAACTCACATGTGATCTAGCGGATATATTAAATCGTACGTTCAACAGGCATGGTCATTCGCCCCTCTTTCCGTTACCAAAATATCTAGAAAGTTAATCGTCCTCACAGCTCTGAAAGTTGTTCCTACACAACTCATCGTCCCACAGCTCCATCAAAACGAATACTCTCCCTCAAGGACCCATCGTCCAAGATGTCCAAGTCCTCGCCGGATACTGCGTCGCGCATTCTCTTAACGGACTCTTCCAGTCAGATCAAGGCAAAGATCCGTGGAGCGGTCACGGATTCTATCCAAGGCATAACTTATGATCCTGTATCTCGTCCCTGCACTTTGAACCTTCTCACTATTCTCGTGGCATGCACTGATAGCGATGTTATTGGAGTTGCGCAGGGGTATGAGAATAAAGGCCACGGACAATTGAAGAACGATGTAGCTGATGCAGTGGAAAAAGCACTCAAAGGCCCTTGGGCTGAATTTGAGCGAATTCGCAGTGAAAAGACGTTCCTCGACGAGATTGCGCGGAAAGGTGCATTGCAAGCCATGGAATCCTCGGAAGCTATGATAGATCAAGTTCGAAAGCTCGTTGGACTTTCTTGACGAACTTTCATAAATGGTCCGTACAGACATTGACCTGATAGAAACAATATAAACATTATATGGTCATTAGAACTACATATCATTGTACCAAACTCCTACAGTTATTGACAACGGAGAGCGAAATCCCAGACCGAAGTATACAGGCATCCAGTTCGAAATACAAGATTAATAGGTATGATTTTTCCTTTGATAAAACTATTGTTACAAGTGTATCTCCATGTGGCGATCAAGTCCTGGGCACGCTATGTGATATTTCGACAGCTCAGATTGAGACAGACTCATTCATCCGCCAACTCACTGGTATCCTCTATTTCTATTTTGCTTCAGGAGAACTCGAACGCCCAATGTCACCAAGACAAACATCGAACATGCCTGCTGCTCGCAACGTGTCTAGACATGGCTCCTCGACGGTCTGTAGACAGGATTGAAGTACTTCTGACCCCGCCTCAAGCCAGAGACACTCGAGAACGCTTGTACCAGAAACCGATGTGGGGTATTCGCTAGAAGGTCCTTTGCCGACGATGATAATTGCCAAGATGAGAGACACGAAAGATGCTATAGATGCGACGATGACCTTTTTCGTCAGTGTTCGATCGCAATTGTACGTGAGATGGCGAGTCATCGGCCAAGGAAACAAATGTCACGTACGGGTATTGTGTTGAGCTGCCCTGTATTACACGTGAGTTGGATGGAACGATAGCTATCGCGGGATTCACATACATGAAGGCACCATAGCTGTACTGCACTGGTCCCCTGACTTTCACCCAAAAGAGGGTCGAAACCGCCCCAGTTCTCCCTGACCCGGCCGGCTGACAAGTAACATGAGCACGATAATCAATACGTGAGGTGGCAGAAGCCACGCATACTGGTCCATAGAAACGTCACTGCGGTCTGCGCAATGACATCCTCCAATTTCCCCGGGTGAAGTGTCACGGAAGGGTTGGCGCTCGACTGAGAGACAGAGGTCGTATTTGCGTACGATAAGTTCAGCCCGAGCAAGGACATGATATACCTGCATAGTTTCATGGATTTATGTCCTTGCTGGATGTCACGTCGAACAGAACACTTACCTGTCCATATCTGTAAAATTGGCAGAGGAATTTCCTTGGAAAAACATGGGAAACGAGGTGCTGGTGTCCTTTGAGAACACGGTCACCATCTGCAGCAAAAGGTCCGTCAGGACCTTGGTTCCGGTGTGTAATAAGCGAGAAACACACCCGATACTAATATTTGTTGCATTTTCCGGCAACCACACAGACCAAGACGTGCTATTGGAGGGGGGCGTTTGATTACCGAATGGATCAGAAGCTGGAACCAAGGTTGTTTGTGTGCTGACCGAACATGCTGCAATGCAGGTCAATGTAGTTGAGGTTTGAGCATTTCCTCCTCCTAGGTAAGGGCATTTGTGTGGTGTCTATAGATGAGATGTTAAGCACGTACCTGGTGGTGTATAGGTCCAATTCAGCCCGATGACAACAGAGTCCTGAACAGAGTTGTCCACATCAACCCCAGTTGTGATCATGTAGAACAGTGTTTGAGGGCAAGCCGTGCACTTCAGATATATCAGATGGACAATCTATGATACAAACGACATTTGGTTTACCTCGGCACAATCGCGTGAATGACATCTTTCCCTGTGAATGCCAATATAAGAGAAGGACTAGTATTCCAACACCACTCACATATTGGGGGTTTGAGAAAGCTACCACTGTCGGTTCCATCCAGAAATCTAATTTTGTACTCTCCTTCAGAGTTTTGAGAGGACAGCGTAAGGTTGGGAACTAGGCCACATTGCACGCTGAATGTCGTCGCATTGATGAGCCCCATCGGAAATGTGCTGCCCTGGTATTTTTCATGTGATACATCATAGACGGTACTGTTCTGTAGTCCGGATGTTGAAAGCAATTCGATCTCTTGCGCTACTAAACGTGCGATCGGAAAAATTTCAGCCCATGCCAACTGACTAATGTTCACCGTGCTGTCGGGCATAGCCAAGTCCATCTGGATGGCACCAACCAGAATATACAGTTCCCACCCCATTATGGATGACGAGGCGATATGTAGAGCTAGCATCATGGTTAGATAGGTTACCACGGCCAATATTTTCGATATCGATATCGATGAGGATCTTCTGTGTTGTTTCCAGAGGATATGAATTGCTGCGCCGATTCTGGTCCATGCTCCACTCATGTCATGCACAGTAGTCAACTTTTGTTGCTCGCCGACAATTTTGAGTAACGCAAGCCATTGCATAAGAAGGACCAAAACTGAAGTATAAAGCTAAGGCAAGCATGAGACCAAGAAAAAAGTCCCAAGATACAGAATTGACACACCATATAAGTCAATTGGAGGAGAGCACTCAGACTGATTGTTGCTGTGGTGCTTTCGTATGGAAGGACAACAGATTCCTCTGGATGATAAATTAGGAGGGTAAGAAGAGCAACGTGCAGGCCAACGAGGACGATATGAAGTGTGTAGCACCAGTGTCGAGCGCCATAAAAAACCTTTGACGTGTACAAGGGTTTCCTTTGAGACATGTTACTCGAACGGTGATTTCCTCGCTCTATTGAACTACGCGTAAGACAATATCCAATTCCCCGTCGGAATATGCACCGGTACTGAGAGATCCGGAATCTCCGGTATGAGTATCCTGGTCACAAGACGGAGTAGTTTTGTTGAGATCATTGTTCCGGCTCTCTTGTCCATGAGACAACCGTGTCCAAAATATGGTCTCGAACATTGCCGAAGCATGTAGACTGTCTAGGGATGGAGTTTGAAGGTCATGCAAGTGATTCAAGAGCACCCTTGAGCGTGACCCAAACCACACGCCGGGAGGGCCAGACACCGTTGTTGGGTGGGATTGCCAAAGAAACCAAAGCACCAACTTAAGGAGGACGACTGATGCGCAGAGGGCAGAGATGACCTTAGGAAAATAAGATCGTGCCCCACAGGCTATGAGCAACTCACTAGCAAAGGATTAATCTACAATTCAGTAAGGTATCGCATTAATATCACACGCGAAGAACTGCACCCCCGAATTTGATGCACGTTTAAACTCCACATCGGCCAGGTCCCCACTGTTCGATATTTCAGCGCCTGTCTGTCGAAGCCTCCTCCAGCTTCGCCTAGTTGGCCAGCTACGCTCCAGTGAGAGAAGATCTAAGTTCAGGTGACTGCAAGACTTACCTAACCATATGAACTCTGTGGCCACCTGAGAGACGGTGCTTTCCATCTGATCGCTGGTCAACAACACCATGGTATTACCATACTCTGTAAAGGGCGTCCCAAAACAGGAGGATACGTCCATTCCTAAGATTGATCTCATGTATCTACGATAGCTGTTAACCGGTTCACAAATCAGGAGATGAAACGTACACATTGAATGTAGTAATATTTCCCCATAATGCTGGGTTTGACATAATAGGCTGACAGTAAGAAGATGGTGGGAGCGAATTCGCAGATTTCATCGCATACGAGATCTATCAACTTCAGTTAGCTTACAGTCGCCTCCTGCCCAGAGGAACCAAAGAGCTCACTGCAGAAGTAAGGTTCAAGTCGCCCGTAGGCGAAAAAGCTGACCATGCCGCATCTGTTGGCTGTTTACTATAGCCCACTGGATACGGAGAAGTATCAAGGGTGACTGTGTGGTTTGTCGCATTCAATGAACATGCCACAAAGTACGTTGACGTTGAGAAATTTTGGGTAATTCCACCTATAAGATGCACAACACAATGTCCCAGCTGTCGTGTACCGAACATCACAATCACTTACCTGGAGAATAGTGCGTTCCATTAATATATACATGATTGACACCGTCAATGGTGTCATCGACCCCCAACTCTGCCGAGACAAGGAAAAGAATAAAAGTTGAGCAGATCGGTTCCAGACACTAAAATATGTATTTTTAACAAGAAAGCATGAGGAAAGGAATTGAAAACTCACCTGAATGGATGGGGAGAACCAAATTTCATTGGGCACTGTCTTTGTCCCTTAGCCAACCTTTGTTATATTGATGAAATGACTTACATGGAGGATAAGGGACTGTGATACTGATGGGGCCTAAACCCGACATGGAAGCATTGACGTTCCATGTAGTGAGCTCCAAGGTATCAATCGAAAGATTTGTGAGCAGCCCACAGTGCGCATTCAATGTTTTTGCACGAACTGTTCTGGCAAGGAATCCCAGTGGATCATTGTAAAGGGTGTTATTGACTAATCCAATGGTTTTGTTGTCATAGAAATTTTGCAAGAATGGAACCAGTAGGGCCATTAACATCCAGTCCAATGATGAAAGGTTGATGGATGTGCTAGGCCAAGCTCCGAGCAGTGGGGACACGCTTGTCATGGTGTGGTTAGAATATCGAAACTCCATGAGGGTCAATGAGGTGACATGGAGCACGGAGATGCAGGCAAAGTATATCGCCACAAAAGCAATTGACAGGACCGACGAAGTAACTTTGGTTTGCTGCCACAGAGCACTTAATGCGGCCCCAAAACCAGCCCAAGCATCACATATGTCATGAATCTGAGTCAGTTTCTTTGGAGTAGAAAAGATGGCTGATAACATCAACCTCTGGGTTACGAAGACAAGTACCGCCATGTAAAGCTAGTGCTATATTAATGAGTTGCCAAGCATCATGCACTGCACAACTCACAGTGTAAAATGCTTGCAGTCCCACACTCAGCCTGATCGTGAACATTTCAAATTTGTCACCTGGGATGGTGACCTGATGCTCTGCGTGATGGGACACAGCAACCACTAGAAGTATGAGATAAAGTGCAACCAAAAACACATGTAGGAAATAGCACAAGGAGTGCCAATGATTGAACCTTCGATTGTAATTGCCTGGGCTTGCTTTAACTTTTCGAAACAGCTTCGAAAGCTAACCTACCTTGGTTAATTCGATCCTGTAGTGCGGACGCCTGTCCTAATTGCGACAAGGTAATGTTCTCTTGTGATGAGGAAGATTCCTCATCGGGACGACTGTGTCTCATTGAGAAGGGATTGACAAGCATGGCCGATGGAGCCATGTGAAACTTAGTGGCAGCCCTATAATACAGGTGGTTGATAGCAAAGAAAGCACAGGAATCAATTAATCATGCACCACGGTTACTCAAGTTGCCACTGCCTGCTAGCCTATCACTTAGTACGTAACACTGTGTTGAATGCTGTACATCCTACCCAATGGTCAGTGCGGATTGACAACTTGCCCACTGCTCATGAGTGGCAGATCAGGATTTGGGGTGCAGAAAGTTGCAATGAAGGTGTGTGTAAAACGAGTAGGGATCATTCTGAGCACAGGCAGAAGTTCAATAATTAAGGCTCAAAAAGCGGTGTATTTGTGGACTGGCGAGCTGACATGTTTCACTTTCGTCATGTCGTCATGATGGTGTTGCCCAGAGTGGGAAGAAGTGGTGCTGGCAGAGGTGTGTCATCTGGGTTGATAATACATCTATACAGTACACTTGCTCGTAATGCATGAGGTAATCATGCATAAATCTTGTTTTGCATGAACTTTTGGGTAAAACCATGATGGCGCACACATAGAGGAGTAGAATATTGCATAATACATAATGCATGGTGTCCAGACCCCATTTATACAATGTGAGATGGACTGCTGGCAGTGTCGAGCCACTCTTCCCAGCCTGTGCTGTTAGAGTCCATGAGTTCACTGCATTCCACAAACCCGAATTGAGTGGGTGGCAGTAGTCTGCATTCCAAAAATTTGAGTACTACATAGATTTTGGTTGCCTAGAGTGCCTGTGCACTCATATCCATGCCTCCTGAGCTCCAGAGATGCAAACCGCAACCAAAACCTGCTCCATATCAGTGGAAGCCACGAGAAACAAATCCAAGCCAGACTGCCAGTGCCCCTGCAACCTCAGTGAAGTCTATGAAAACCAAGACACACTGAGAAAACCTCACATTAAATGATTGGCTCACTGTCTTTAATTTCATTGACTCACATCTTGATGTCCCTCAAGAGCGTGTTGTTGAACACTTCAAGACATGGCAAGAGGGTGCCCTGGAGTTCACACAGTCAACACTCTCATGGAAGTTGAAAATGTGCACAGAATTACAGGAGCGTGTCAACTCACATCTGAACGCACTGTCTGGAAAACATCCTTGGATGATGAAGACAGCCCCAGGTGGCACCTCTTCCATGTTCCAAAATCCTGGAGATGTGCGAGAAGCTTGAGATGATTTGCATGTCAGAAAGTGATGCAAATACCTCACTTGAATTACCCTGACTCCTTCACAAGTTTTGTGGGGAGCTGCACCAGCAGGAACAGTTGAGTGCAAAGCAAACAATGTTAGATAGCTTCTGGAAGCTGTAGTCACAGAAAATGTCACACAGTGTCACAGCATGTCACACATCTGGTTGCAAATACCTCTCGTTTTGCATGACAAAATAGCCTGTGCAACCAGTATGCATTATGAGCAAGTGTACTGTAGTAGTGGTGGCTATGGTGCTGGTGGGCTGTCAATGGCCTTCCCAACTACTAAAGCCAACAAACGACAAACAAACTTCACAGTGGCCCTACTGCGATTTGTCATAAATTCCAGATCAAAATGCAAAATGACTAGATAGTAGTAAACATCATTTTCTTTTGGTAGAATTAGTGTCAAGACGGTATCCTCAGAGTAACAGTCACATCCCCAAGCATGATTGAACATCCAGTTCATGTTTTGGGACCAGAAATTGATGTATATTTCCAACCAGGCTCAATTGACATTAGCAAACCTACACATTACTTTCAGCACACTTATGTACTTATTACCTACTTTCAGTTACTTAAAACACTTATTGAGTGACAAGTAATGACAAGCAGTTTGGAAAGTAGTTCATAAGTAAACATACTAGTCTAACGGTAGGCATGCATTGTTGTTGTGTCTGAGACATGGTGGGGTTGTGGTCATAGTCACGCCCTCATCCTCAACACCTTGTCATCTTCCCTCGCCGTGTGACCTCATCTAACCTGTCCTATCCTAGTGGCGATTGCTGGGCACAGGGCGCATTGTGGTCGTGCAGGCACTGTTGTCGGGAATTCCTGACCTCTTTGTTATCCCCTCGTCAGTGTTGTGTCATGGATGTGGATGCAGACAAGCCCCCACCCTCAATGCATTGTTGCCATTGTTATTGCCCCCTAATGGGTGCAGTCGTGCATGTGCTGGCATCAGTGCCCTTGCAATGGTGTTGGTGGTGTGTCACCCCCGTTGTGCTGGCATCTTGCCTGCAGATGTCATGTCCTCACCCTTGATGCAGCTGTTGTGCTGCTGGCCTTATCGCCGCATTGTTGTCATGGCATTGTGGAGGGTAAAGGTGAGGTGGCAAGAGTGGATAACACAAATGGGCAAGTGGGCGAAGGGGAGAGTGGGTGAGGTGGCAAACCAAGGGTGGTGTTGAGTGCGCATGTTTGACTCACTGCCTGTTGCTGTGTTGAGTGCAGCATGCTTGTTGATGGCACAAGACATGTTGTCGCATTGCTGTTGTGATGTGTCACATGGTGGAGGGTGAGGGCAGGCGGGTGCATGCTGTACAGATGGCACTGATGTGATCAACAGTCCATTTAGGCAGTTTATGATGTTGCCGTCACCCCTTGGTACCTCCAATGCATCCAGTTTGACATTGGGGCAAGCGGTTTTAAGTGCCATGCACCCACTCCACTCTCCCTCACACTCAGCATGCACGCCCTTATCCCCTCGTTTCTCTTTCTTGTGAGTCAAGTCAGATACTTTTCAGCATTTTTCTAATATGGTTTTGTGGTCCAAAATCTTCACGGGGAACAAATTAGTCTCTGTTTGTTCAGACCGAGGAGGGGAATTCACAAGTCAAGAGTTTCAATCGTTCCTCACTTCCAGAGGAATAACTCATCAGACTTCTGTCCCTCATACTCCTCAGCAAAATGGAAGAGCTGAGAGATTTAATTGAACCATACTGGAAAAAGCAGAGGCAATGTGCCATCATGCCTGCTTGTCTAAATCATTCTGGCAAGATGCCATGGAAACAGCTGTCCACATCTATAACAGGCAACCCATGTGTTGTCATGAATGGAAAACCCCTATCAAATTGTTTAAGGGAGATGGAAAGAAACCAGATGCTTCCTATTTCCATGTCTTTGGCTGCAAAGCTTATGTCTTCATTCCTCCTGAACAAAGGCCTGACAAATTGTCACCCAAGTCTGAGGAAATGACATTTATAGGATACAAGCCAACACAAAAGGATGGTGTTTTTGGTCAAATGTGAAACATTGAGTTGTTGTATCAACAAATGCCACTTTCGATGAAGAAAGATTTCTGTGATGTTCCAAAAGTCAGGTTGATGGACCTGCCCCTATTCCAATGATGGAAGATGATCAATCTGATCAGAGATCAGATCATTAGCCGCCTAGAGCGAGATCACCGGAACATTACGAATACTTCTGAGTTCCTTTTGAACCAGGTGGAGTACCACCTGCACCGTCTCCACCTCCTGATCCTTATCAAGGATATAATTGGTTAGATTATGAAGGAGATGATGGAGACGAGAACGATAATAACAATGATAATAATCATCCACCTTCAAGAAGGAGTTCTCATCCTTCTCGAAGAGAATCACCCAAACAAGAAAACTTTGGAGATGATTTGGAATGAGAGTTCTCTTCTCCAGAACAACCTTCTTCGGAACAACGATTAACTCCCACATGACCAGGGATTAAACGTTGAGAACCTGATGCAGGTCACAGATCATCGATAGAAGATAGACACCAACATAAACAGTACCTTGCACGAGATTCTCCTCCAACTCCACCCACACTGCCATCACCAGTGTGGAGAATTCCAGATTCCATATGAAGGAACTGGTATGCTCCCAGACAAAGGGAAGATGAATCTTTGGTTGAATTTCAGGCAAGACCCTGTCATTATCAACCAATGAGAGAAGAACAAACAAACATTCAAGAACCATTGGAACAAAGACAAGAGAGGAGATCAGCAAGGGTACCTCGACCCAGATTCATTCCTGATAACGTATATGGGGAAAGACTCCCAGTGCAGATTGAATCTGAGATAAGACAAGGTCTAGACCTGATTGTAGAAGATCAGGAGGAGCAAGCTTGTTACACTTGGTCCGGGTAGGACAAAGTGTAGCCTCAGAAGAACCTGTAGTGGACTAAAGGCTTGAGACTAGCGAGAACTTGGGACTAGGCGACGACGGTCGACTAGGGCTAAGGGTTACTAAAG
>JBBPMY010000209.1:0-24822 GCA_038090615.1 Phylloporus gajari | reverse complement strand
GATGAAACCAGTGCTTAAATAGTGTCAATTGAGGTGGTTACTATGATACAGTAACTATGGCAACCATCAGTTATGCTTCCATCAAGGATTATATATGACAGTTGTCAAACTTTGACAGATGTGACAGATAGTTACATAATTGAGTCAATGACACATTAAATTGAATTGACTATATCTCCATGGATACATATTCAAATCACATCAATATTTTTTTCTCACATTTCCAGGAGCATGTACTTCCCACCACCAACTTACACTTTGGCCCTATTTGTTCTTTCTCCTGAGTTATATAACAAACACTTCAAAATCTCAAAACATTGACTCAATTTTGGAAGTCACTGTAAGTACAAACAGCTATACTGTATATGAGAAGGAGCTTCTCATAGTCACCCCTCTAACAGAACATTATATAGTTTCTTCTCTCTGTTCAAATCCAGTACTACAGGGTTTATCCCTTATACTAAGATTATCCTATATCTACTGAGGTCATCCCTCTATACATCATTCAGGGTCACTCCCTCCAGTAGATTAATCTTATCCCTTGGCTATTTGTTATCATCAAGACCTCATCTTAGTGAGTATCTAGTGAGTATTCCTACTAGAGACTTGTGACTATATTCTCTACAGTTAGAGTATATCAATCTACACTTAGAGCTATATTTAAAGTCATACTTCAAAACAGTAGTCTTTCTTAGTTAAGTCAAGGAGGGGGTGAGTGATAGTGGAATAGTCTGGGATGAAGTGGTGGTAGAAATTGGCAAAACCAAGGAATGAGCAGATGTCTTTGGGTTTGGACAGGGTAGGCCATTTAGTAATATTATTGAGTTTGATCAAATTGATAGCTAGTTGATCAGGTTTGACAATCATTCTAAGGTATTCAATCTCAGTAGAGGTGAATTGACATTTCTCAAGTTTGAGATAAAGGTTAAGTTTGGTCATTTGTTGAATGTTATATTTTGTCCTGGTGAAATGAAGTATAGCCTCAGATAACTAGAGCTAGAGATGAGAGACTAGAGATCAAGTGTACAGTTGGTACTTAGGACTATATGTATGTCTATAAGGTCATACAGACTCATTAACAATTCAATTGACTTGGGTTTTTAAACTGGTCAAAGTGGTCTAGGGTCTAGGGTTTGAGAACAAGAGACAAGCAACCAATTTAGAGCATAGATAGAGGCTTACAAAGACTTGAGAAGTGAAGAGAGGAAAAATGTATATTATTAGCTCTAGAGATACAGGTGGTAACTCTGAAGAGAACTAGCTTAAGGAACAGAAAGAGAGAAAGGATGAGATATGGGTTTATATACTCAAGTCATGGAATCCTATAGAATATGAAAGAACTGGTAATACATGGGATTTGTTAATGAGATGACTAAATAGAATATGATAGATTTATAAGGAATGTCCAAAGTTATGTGGAAAGAAGCTACAATGATTAAGTGAGGATGATTTATCACACTAATGATGATGAAAAAATGAGTAAGTCGTAGTAAAAGGAAAATAACATCCAGAACTTGTATGACTAAGCAAAGGAAAAAGTAAACACAACATTGGAGGAGAGGATAAGGAGACTGTCCATGTAGATGACAAGCCACCCTTCAGCAATCATGTCCTAGAAGAAGTTGTTCATGAATTTCTGAAATAATAATTGATATCATAGTTATAGGAATAACTAGAAGGCATATGATTTGTGGCCTCTTTGAAGAAGACTTAGGCAAACTCAGTGAACTCAGGTGGAAGAGTGTTCCTAGATTAGGCAAGTTTGGCTGCCATAGCAAGTTCAGTGGCTGTAGTGAGTTTGGCCACAACTGGGGATTGATTAGGAAATTTTTGGTGTCTTCTCTGATGATGCAATGGATTACCCTGTTGTCTAGAGCATGTTCAATGTAGACAGACTCTTTCTCATAATCAAGAAATTGGAAGAGTTAAGAGTCATAGACAACCAAGACATTGTGATGGTCTGGGAGTGAGGCCCTCTGGGGTGTATGAAGTAGGAGTTGTGGCAGTCTATGTCAGCTACAAAGTTAGAGTAAAGGTCTTTAGATTGATCAGTGGATTCATTAATGGAAAGAGTATGAGTCTCCCAGTTGATGGAAGGGTTGACATGTCAAAGCCAGTGGAGTCCTAGGATAATATCATCATATCCACAGTTCATGACATCCCTTCAATGTTAATGAAGAGGATAGTAGTAAGGTGCACAGTGTCTCTGCTGTTCTAAGTCTGGTCTGTATTTCTAATGGGGATAGGTTCTACAAGTTTCTTGATGGGGATTTTGTGCTTACACATGAATTGTCAGTCAATGCAAGAGATATCTGCACCATTGTCTATCAGGACAAGGACATCAATGGTTTTCATGGTGTGTAAGGGAACTACAAGTTGGACATGGATTTGCATGGATTTTATAGTTCCTGGGATTGTCATATTAACTCAAGCACATATACTAGTGGAGGAGGTAGCTAATGTTGATCTAGTCCTTCTTTCCAAAAACTCTTTTTGATAGCAAAAGAAATGTGAGCTATATGTTCTTTGTTGTCAACCTTAATCTCCTGGAGTTTAGAAAGATCATCCTTTTTAACCTTCTTGACACAGGGATGAGGTGGAAGTGGTTTATCTGCAGGGAATTTCTTACAGGGTCATGTAATCTTTCTTATGGTAGTGAAGACAGTGATTCTTGATGAAACATTTGTGATGTTCCTCAGAAATGAGTTTCTCTATCTTTATGACATCTATGTCTATGACATCAGGGTCTCTTTTTGCCTTATAGGTAGAGAATGGTTGGTAGATATAATGAAAGGAGTAGTAGTAACAACTAGAGATTTCTCAGACTTGTTCATCCACCCTTTAAGAGTTTCAGAGATAGTCACCATATTGAAGACTCATTTCATAAGAAAGTCTAGGATGCCTATGGAGTAGGATAGTGACTTCAAAAACCCTTTCCATACTAATCCCAACTGATAGATATAAAAAAAAGAAGAGGTATATGAGGTGTTACATGATGTTTATACATGTATCATTGCTTGTATCATCAAAAATTAGTAAATATCAGTTGATTTTATTGTGATTTCACCTTTCATGACAAAAGTGAAAAAACCCTCTATATGGTATTATCATGTTAAAATAGCCATATCTCTATAACCTGTGAACCAAATCACATGACCAAGAGACCAATTTGTAGCCAAGAGTAAGTACTATCTGTGACCTTATCAAAGCTAAATGAAATTCCCACAGTGTTTGGTGGTGCACTTTGTGTACCACAGTTGGAGTTAGTATGGAGAGGGTTTTTAGAGTCATTATATCTGATCAGGATATTCTGGTTGGTGATAACAGCAAGAGTAGACTTATTAAGGAACTTTGTGTTGTGTTCAGCAAGATATGAATCATATTTTCTGTTCTTCTAGGTCATGCAAGTGTTGGCAAGCCATGAGATGGCTGTTCTAATGGTGTCATGTGTTTAAATATGATGTAGAAGTTTTTAATAAAATCATATAAAGTCTCTAGGGTTGGTTCCTTCTTCTTAACTACCTTTGCCTGAAATTGGTTGGCCAAATCAGGGCTAGTCCCTTAATTATATAGAACAAGGTGATGGTGATTTTCTTGAGGTCTGTGTTATAGATGTTCTTGTTGACCATAAGGTAAAAGATGATAAACTGAAACCATTGTTTGGCTTTGAGAAAGGAGCCATCAAAATGTTCAAAGGGAGCAAGGTGAATTTCTATAGGTTTGGTGGTGGCCATGATAGATTCAGGGTTAGGCTCTTTATATTCATCAGAATCAAAGACTTCATCAGTCTCAGGAATACTAGTAACTTCAGGGAATTCTTGATCAAGTTCTAGAGTTTGATTAAGGTGATGAGATAGTTGCTTTATGTAGTTATCCTCTTTGATAGAAGGAATAGAGATATCAAATCAGAGGTTGAGAGGTTAGACAGTTTCCAACAAAAGTTCTGTCTGTGACAAAGTATCTGAGGATTCTCCTGACTTATGTCAAGGAGTACAGTGGAGGCTTTATGTGGGGTTGACTGAGGGTCTGTGACAAATGATGGGCAAGCTATGTGAAGGTAGTCAAGGCTAGAGAAGCTAGTTCTTTTGTCAAACTTGGTCTGGTAAGACAAAGCATAGCCTCAGATTACTAGAGCTAAAACTAGGGGCCATGTATATGATTGATACATAGGACTATATGTATACCTATTAAGGTCATATGGACTTGTTGACAATACAGTTGACTTAGGTCTTTAAACTATACAGACAGTGTAGAGTCAAAGGTTTGAGAACTAAGGACAAGCCACACATTGAGAGCACAGATGGAAGCTTGCAAAGACTTGAGAAGTGATGTAGGAAGAAAGGTATATTGCTAGCTTCTGGAAATACAAGCAGTACCTTTGAGGAGAACTAGCTTAAGGAAGAAAAGAGAGATATACACAGGATTGGTCAGTAAGATGACTGAATAGAATACAAAGGAATCATATGGAATGTCTAAGACTACTGTATGTAGAAAAAAGCGATGTCAAGTAAGTCAGAATAAGTCATTGGGCTAATGATGAGGACAAGATAAGTAAGTTGTAGTGAAAAGAAATAGTGTCTAGAATATACATGACTAAGTAAGAAAAAGAAATTGTAACACTTCACTTCTCAAGTCTTTGCAAGCCTCTATCTATGCTCTAAACAGGTAGTGTGTCTTTAGTTCTTGAACCCTTGACCCTATACCATCTACATAGTTTAAAGACCCAAGTCAGCTGTATTCTCAATGAGTCTGTATAACCTCAAGAGATGTATGTATAGTCTCACATATCAACTAAATATGTAGCCTCTAGCTTTAGCTCTATTAATCTGAGACGACACTTTGTCTTACTCAGACCAAGTGTAACAGGTGGTGTAATGAACAAGCTATTAGCCTTGTCAGTCACATAAGATAGCATTAGTGGGTGAAGACATTCAGATGGAGGGAGGCATAAAAAATGAGCCATAGAGGTTGTTAGCCATATGAGAGAATGTGGGGTGGTAGATGGTGTGATTATTGAGTTATTAGGCTTATTTGTTGTACAAGAGAGTATGAGAAAACAGACAAGGGAGTACAAATGATGGGTGGTGTGATGAATAAGCCATCAGCTCATCAGTCACACAGGAGGCTGTGCAAGTGGCAGGTGAAGGCCTGAGGTAGTGGGTGATGCAATAATTGAGCTACTAAGCTTGTCAGTAATTTGGGAGAGCATTTAGATGATGAATAAGTTGTTAAGCTTGTTTGTCACATAACAGAATGTGGGGTGTCTAATAGCTCATTGAATGAGCCTTTTGGTCTGTGGTATGAGGATGGTGGTAGTGGATAACACTGCTGAACAAACTGTTGAGCTTGTTGACAATTTGAGGGATCTGGACATGTCTGGATGTGGCAAGTGATATGATGGAGATACAGTGTTGTTGCTATTGTTACTATGTATATCATTGAGGGTAGTGAGATTGATACAATGGTGGCATGTGCAGTGTTGTTTGCAGTGTTGGCTCACTTGTAGTTGTATGGTAGTATAGTAGTGAGGAATAATGAAAACAAGTTATGTGATATGTTTATTCAAAAACTTCCTGAGTCTCTAAGAACTAGGAAATGCTAAACTAGCATTTTCTAGTTCTTAGGGACTTCAACTGTAGCCAAACTTGTCCTTGTGCCATTGGTGTGGCCTGTGAAAGTGCTATAATACACTGTGATAGCTAGGTTACTGTAGTGGTGTGATATTGTGTGACTGTCACTCTGCTGTAACATATCATAACATGCTGTTGTATTATGACAGTATATATCAAAATAGCTATTTTACTGATGAAAGGCTTGATACCTTCTTCAGAGGCCTTCTTCAAACAGCACTCAGTAGTAGTCTAGCATTGACAAATGTTAGCAAAACAGTAAAAAGCTTTGTTGTACATCAAGACTAGAAATTAAAAGTCTAGTCTAGTCTGGCTATGAGTCCAAAAAAGGCATAACCATAACCTTAAATAGTCATGGAAATTCCTGAAAAGGAAATAAACCATACTCTAACTATAGGAAACTAGTTATGATCAGTTTTACCAATAATCAGTTGTTTCTGTGGGAATCATGACTTGGTATAGCAGGATGAAGCATTCTAATGACTCTTTGCTTTGTCCACAACTCACATAAGTCATATGAATAACTGAGAAAAGTTAGTATTGAAATCCTTCATGGATATAGTAAGTCAATACTTCAAACCTCATAAGTTTACTTTTGAGATTCCTTCAATATACATTCATATTCATCACTACATAACTGTCATCCCCAGTGTCCCTTCAAGTCTATTCATTATATATTTCTTGAGATCTATTTGGTCTAGCTATAAACAGATATGACCTTACTATTATAATCATTCTATTTATTTATTATATCATCACACTCAGATATTTCTTAGATCTAGATGATTGTATGCTTTACTCATGCTGCATCACTATGTCAGAACCATTCATTAGTTATTGTTGTCTTCATCATTTTCCCTTGACATTGACCTAGTCTACTTTTTCTCTTAACTGTCAATCTCTTTTACTAACTTCAAATCTATCCCTCTTCATCAGTTCTCTTGCACATTCCAATTGTTGGTCTACATACAGACAGGTGATATCCATATCATCTAAATCAATAGATTCAAATGACATTTTTTATACCACTGAATCTCTGTCACTCATTCTGTCAAGTTCATCTAGATGATGATGATGCAGGACAGGGGTGTGGAAAGCAGGATGAGATGTGTAGGGAGGGAAATATTATAAGCTACATTGAGCTTTTTTGAGTCAGACAACAGATAGGGGGAAAGTTAAGACATTTATTAAAAATCATTGGATTTCACTAGTCACTATATGGATGAGGACAACCTTGTGAACTTCATCAAGCATTAGTGAGCTCTGTTGATTTAAAAGATGTTCAAGAACAAAATTATATACTTTATTGTGTCAGAATATGAATATGTGTAATGTTACAAATTTCATTGAGTTTTCATCAGAAAATAGTTCATTTAATGATCCTTATATTCATGATTTCACAGACTCCAAAGAAGCACAGGATACTATTGACATTTATTTTTGACAAGACAAGATGGTTTTATATCTCTTCAAAACATCATTTTTCTCTATTTGCATTTCATTTGACTCATTTAGGCTCCACATCTCTCTTTCATCCTTTTGATCACCATTTATTTGTGTCATCTGTCATCTGTCATTTTTCTATTGTGTATTACTTGAGCAGACTGAAATAAATATATATGGATAGGTATGCAAGAACTTGGGAACTGTAAAGTAGTACAAGAATCATCCACTAGCTTATCCAGTATACTTTTTGCACATTCAAAGGGACTTTGTGATTGACTGTCCTCAATCAGTCACATGACATTGACCTATTCACATTTTCTATAGCAATGGTCTTTGCCTAACTGTACTACCAGTTATTTCTTTCCCTTTAAGTATGATGGTCATTTGTCATAATTATAGTCTACTTCTTATATTCTGTATTAATGAGGTACTGATTCTTATATCTTTTTATGTGAGGTGTTTAATATGCCATCATTTCCATTTGTCACTTACTCATTTAGGTCCAACTTGGTGGGTACTCCTAGAAGAATATGTGTTGACTTCTCTTAAATATGGCTTTGGTCCACCATGTTGAGGCTTTTTGTCATGATAGTATAATCAAGTTTTTTCAATATATGCTACAGTAATGCCAAACAACAAGGAGGACCTCTGAAAGGATCAGAAAATATGAGTGAAGTGATAAGACAAGATTTTGGTGTACAACCATTCTAACTTGTCCTTTTGTTCTCCTCCTATGACTTGTGAGAAACCAGACACAGAAATATATTTCAGTACCATCTTGAACTTTGGCTTTTGGACCCTAATATTCATACCTGGCACATTCACTGATAAGATGCCTGCTGATGAGATGTCCACTCCTTATCTCTCAACTACATTATTTATGTCCAATAAGCCAGAGGCTCTCCAAACTGCTAGACAAGACAAAAAGTTGTTCAACAACAACAACAAGATGATTGCTGCATAACAGATTCCAGCACCTGCTATCATAGGCCAACTTGGTGCACTAGTAACACAACAATTGGAGTCCTAAGCTATTCCATCACCTTTGAAGAACTTACACTCACAAATAGTGTTTAAAAGTCTGGTTAAGTTCAGTTTTTTGATCTGAAATTGCATGACTGTGACCCAACTGGTTATAGAAACTTCCAAATAAGGTCATAATCGAACCTTAACTGTCCAAAACTGGTTATAAACAGTTACAATCAGTTATATGACCAGTTAAAACTGACTTTTGAAGAACTGGTTATTCCTGTGGTAATCTTGTTTTGTTATGTTGGCATCAAATATTCTACAGCTCAATAGCTATCTGCTGACTCCCTAGGCGAAAGATTCGACTGAGAAATGACTGAGGTATGATTAATTTAAAACAACATGTCAGTTAATAAGACTTAAAAATGTACCAAGAGTAAATATAGGGCTATAAAATCAGAAGAAATACTAGAAAATCCCAATAAAATAGAGGAGATATGGGAGGTGGCTATGCACCTCCTGTAACCAGTTACAGACTGGTTATGATTGGTTTTTTGCAGGTACAGATTTTTTCAGATTAGCCATAATCTTAACCTTAACTGACTATAATCTTAACTGACCATAACTGATCATCAGTTACCATCAGTTACAGTTCAGTTGGGTTACAGTTATGGGAAGGTTACATGATTGGACTTTCAAACACTACTCATAAAGTCTGTTAAGTTCCCTGAAACAATTTAGTCTGACAGAGTCAGACAATGACAAGGTATGTATGTCAATGTGTCTGCAATACTCTTCAACTCAGACTCTGTAAAGCTCTGATCTTCCAATGGGAAAAGCTAAAGAGGTATGGTTTATTGTACTTTTATACATTTGCTGATATACTTGGATTGGTTCAGACATCTAGCAAATACTACCAGAAAGAGGTTGACTTCTCCACAGACTTACAGGACAAATTATATTTATCTAAGGCATCTGTTAGTTGATTGAAAGTGCAGATACAAGAGCAAGGATCATCATGAGAAGAAGAAACAGATAAGTAAACACTACAAGAAGCTCCTACAGATGACCTTTTAAGATTATTGTCTACAATCTTCTTCTCTTGCACAGCTACAGACATTAGTCCAACAGAAGGAAGATCAAGTGGTCTTGTTTCAGAATGAGATACAGGTTAGTTGGCCTGGATTACTTCATTCTTTTACTCTTGTTGGTATCTAGTTGCAGAATGAGCAAAATTCCCAGCTCCAGGAACAATTCCAAAGTGAGCAACAACTTATAAATGAACAGCACACCTTGAATATAGACAACTTACATCAACAAATCATGGTAAGTTCCATTATTTTACTACCTGGATGTTAAGCCCTGATCAAGCTAATGGCATGTTGTTAGTCTAAGATGCATGTACATGTACAACAGATAGAGGTATTGAAGATGACTGAGATTGAAGTACAAGTACAAGAACACATTGAACAGCTTTGGGAAGGAGTGTAGGTGCAAGTATTTGATAGTATAGATTTGTCAAGTAATATTATTTTCATCTCCAGGCTGAGAAGGAGCAGGAGCTTGCCAGCCTTGAGCAACACTAATTCTGCAATGCCAGTAAGGTATGTCATCATGATAGTATCACTATTGTTTTTGACTGAATTTTGATAGCACACTATTAAGATCTTCTGCAATCTCTATCTTATCTATGTCTGACAGACCTTCCTACTTAGGCCAATACAGAGTTGCATAACAATCAGGGGTTAACACAGACATCTGATTCCCATAAAGTACATTGTCATGATCACTCTCATACACCAAGTACTTGTACCTATCTACACTCTTAGGCTGATACAGAGTTATGCTGAGACCAGAGGCCAATACAGAGATCTGACTCTCATGAGATACATTGTCATGATCATTCACATTCATGTACTCATCTGACTATCAGGCTGGACCTCAACTGAGCACTATGGAGTCATACCAAGACCAGAGATTGACACAAGCATCTAGCTCCTGCAATATGTGTTGTATCATTCTATTATGAATCTGTCACTCAGGCTGAACCTCAGCAGAATGCTAATAACATGAAGAGATGCCTAGAAGCCTCACATGGGAGGAGACCACTACATATTCCATTGCTAAATGGAATCAAAAATATTTGCAAAGGATAACAGTTCTCCATATGCACATACTTTATCAGTATGAATATACTGGTGTACTCCTCTTACTATGGATTATACAGATACTAACAATTTTCTGAAGGTTGAGGAAAGGTAATCCTCCATCAGAGACTGCTGTATCCTTAGACAAAGTGTATGAGAATAGCTAGCCACCCAATATTGCCTCCATTATTAATGTTGTATCCAAAAACATCAAAGTAGTCCTTCATGGTCTGCTCACCAATAATGAACACCTTCATTTGTCAAGGTGCATTCCATGATGACAAAGGAAAGAAAACATACAGGTTATATTTGAGAAACAGGTGGAGAGTATTCAGGAAAGGAACTTCATGCTGATACATGGTTGTCCTATGGTTCTACATATTCTAAGTCACTAGCAGGCACAAGTTCATTGGCTCTTTAAAGAATGACTTGATATTATGCAGGACATCAATATTATCATGCATAAACCAGTCAATGTTGGAGATGTGCATGAATATAAAGACAGGGCAGGATCAGACCCCAAGCATCTTACTTTTGATCTCACTCACAACTACTCAGCACTCTGGAACTCATCTGTTCCTGATTTCCTGCTACATGAGCTCCAAGAACAATGAGCCAAGAAGCATTAGACTGTCAAACAATCAGATGATTACATCATGGACCTTCTGAAGGATCACTACAAATGACTATGAATGATCTGGCTCAATTCTCAACTAATACAACTAGAAATATCAGTGCTGAATCATGACACCCAAACACTTGATCAGGATGAAGTCTGAAGGGAAAGAACTCTCTGAAGATGCTGAAATCAATCTGGTAAGCTGGAAGTAGCTGCTTTGCTTGCTCAGTATGCTTAGAGAACATGGGATGAGCTTGGAGGAAAGCTCTGTGGAGAACAGTGTGGAGAATGTATTGTGGGTCAAACAGATGGACTGGTGGAAGAACATTGACCATGAATTGGACATCATAGACCACAACACATCTTTGAGTGTGATATTTTCTACCCACAAGGATTGAAGTCTCTCCCATAGAAGCATGCACAGGATAATCCAACAATATCCTAAGGGCCAGTGACAGACCTCCTGCCAGCATTCTATAACAGTGAATGGTTTTTGTCACTCACCAAATGCCAAATCACTCCTCTACAACCCTCTAAAGAGAAGTTCATTTGGAAGAAGGTTATGGTGTCAGTCTAGACCATCAGGTGCACCTGCTGTTAGCTCACTGATATCTCCCCATTTCATTCATACTTCTACCTCATAGTTCATATTCCTGAAAGCCAGGAAGCTTTCAGGGTGTATATAGTGCATGTATTAACTCCATAATGTCAGCTAGCTCAGTGGCTGGTATCAAGTCCTTGTGATTGTAAGTGCCCACAGTTGGAACCTAATGTCAGTGGGCAGATGTTTTACTCTAGTGGGCAGAATGTTATGGGCAATGGCACTCCCTCTGCTAAATGTGTGAGAGCCAGGACAGTAGTTCTATTTATCACCTAATATTTAAGTTTTGATGACAGTTTGAACATCAGCCTAAACTTGAAGATTTTGAGCTCATCTTTTTATTTGTATAAACAAAAAATGTCAACTGTAGTATGGTCTTTGATTAAGTTTGAAGTTTAGGTGAAATTTAATTGATATCAATCTAAAATACACTACTACAAGTCTGAGCATGTGTTCATGTCTCAGCCAAACTTATTGTTTGACACAACATTTAGGAGCATCACATGCTCTCACACATACTTCAACTTTCCACACACATATTTTTATTCAACAAAACTTAAAATACTCCCATTTCTCAAATCTCCACCTGTATTTGAAGTACTGTCTTCACATCCTAGATGACCTTGAATCCTAACTTAAATTCTACAAAAAGTGCTATGTTAGTGTTCACTCCACCTGAGATGTCAAATGTTCATCACTACTCAGCTTCTTCCTAAATGTAAAACAGATAGGCACAGCTGGCTATCTCTCAACTGCTGAAGACATATTATGAGCTCATCTAAAGTCTACTAGTATCTTGGAGATCAGGTTTATGATTAGCCAACTTCAGTTTGTCTCCTTCCCTTCACACTTCATTTCATCTCATGTTTTGTAGAATACACATGTTTGATGTTGGTGGACAACACTCAGAGTGAAAAAAGTGGATACACTGCTTAAAGAGTATGAGAAGCATCATATTCTGTACAGCACTTTCTAAGTACAACTAGGTCCTTTTGGAAGAAAAGAACTAGGCATGTCTGCTGGTTTCTCATGCATTATACTACTAAGATACACATTGTAGAATCAGATGGTCAAGTCTTTGATCCTTTTTCAATCTGTTATAAACTTGTGATAGTTTCTGTAAACCTCCATTATTCTCTTCCTCAACAAGATTGATGTATTCAAGATCAAGCTTCCAAAAGTTCATTGCATACTATGTTCACTCTCTATGTTCTCACACCTTGTCAGGTTCCCTTGGAAAAATATTTTCCAGAGTACCCAAGCAGTGCTGTCATCAACAAAGTAGCAAAGTACATTCTATAGAGGTTTATGCAAACAAATCACACACATCTCTCTGTCTACCCACAGTACACTGGTCTTTGCCATTGTCAAAGAGACCATTCTGTAAAATGTGCTCAAGGACTCAGGCATTTTTAGTGTCACTCCTTCCTTTCTATTTGTTTCCCAGCTTCTGCTGAGCTACAAGTTGTGTTTGCCATCTATTTGTGAATATCTGCTGTGGCCAATATCACACTGGTTTAACATGGTTTGTAGCTTGTATTATCTCTGTGGATACCCCTTGTTGTTTTCCTAACATACCTCCATATACATCATATCATTAAACTATTGCTACCACTGCAGCCTCAATGACTGATGACATTTCAGCAAGACCAAAAACAATCTGTCATTGTTATTGGACCTGTAGAAGGGTGTGTGTGTAACAAGTGTGGAGAGTCCTCTGACAAGGATGAAGTCAGTGCTTGTGCATCATCAGAGAACCATACTTGGAGCATTGTGTCTATAACTATGTCTCTGAGCACTTCCCTTTGGGTACCAATGATTTTTGAGTAGGAATGTAGAAGCCAACAGACTCACTCTACTCATACTTTTTGTAATGTCCTTGATTCTTGGTTTTATGCTTGTTTTGATGTATAGAGTAATGATGCAATGATCAAGAAAAAATAGCTAGAATGCAAGTTTCAATACATAAACTGAAAATAGTCTTGTACATTGCAACAGAAAGAATCAGTGTAATGCAATGAAAAAAGAGTACCTGCTTATAAAGAAAAAATAGATAGTGGATCAAATCAAGACCTGCTTTGCCTGCTTGGATAGTGCAGCAATACACCCTCCATCTCAGTCATCTCTCTTTTGCTCTTGCCCTCTTTCACTCCTGTTCTTAATCCTTGTTGACCACACCCTTCTCCTCAAGGCCAGCTTTAAAGTTGGTGGTCCCAGTGTCTGACACATACTGCTTAAACAGGATCAGAATACATTATCATCACTTCCACTCCCATTGTCTGTCCCATCATTTGCCACACTTGATGCATGTGATTCCAGTTCAGACAGTAATAAAGTGCATGATCTAAACCTCATTGCATGTTGATGATTGATTGATCCCTTGATCATCTTGGTCCTGTTCTTGACCCTTGTCAGAGATGGGTTTCTTTGTTCATGGACTTTCAGACACACTCAGTTGCCCCTTATATTTGGACACAAGGTTCAGCTTGAGTAGTGCACTCTATATATTCACAAGTCTTCTCCTACATCTCCTTAGGTCCATCATACAACTCACCTCCAGGCAGGAAGATGTATGCTAAAGAAGGTAGCACTAGAGGAATAGAGTGAGATGTAGTACTCCCACCATTGCTAAAGTCAAGAGATATCCTTCTGGGGAAATAGTCAGAGCCAATAATGCTAGTCATATATACTTCAGGTGCAAATGAAAGTAGCTCCAAGGATAGGATAAAGTGTGTCCTCAATCAAAGGACTTGAAATCATCCAAAAGGAGCATGTTCTAAATTCTCTCCAGGTAGGGTATTAGTAAGTTAACTTGCTGAGTAACAAACATATTTTATAGTATACTAGATAGCCTACTAGAAAGTAATGTCATGTTGGATACTATAGATAAAGGTATATGAGGGATGTCTGTGCTAGACCAGTAAGAAGGTCAAGTAGGGACAGCAGGGTCAAGGATAAATGGTCTGAAGTGGGAATGGTACAGAGATGGTGTAGATGAAGGTGAACCAATCACAAATTCTTCATAATCAGATGGATGACACAAAAACATGACAGTGCCAAGTGCTTGTATGGGGTGCAGCAGTTCAATCACAAACTGTAGAATGGTTGACAAAGACTGATCCTAACCTTCCTTGAAGAGTAGAAGCACACCACACATGGAAAAAAAACTCCTATTAGATTATAGACTCACTTTAGAGTGTGCCTCTTCTGAGCCTATTGCTTCTAGCCCCTTGGTAAACCCACTTGGTATTCCTGTTGACAAGGTGAAGCCTTGTTTGGACACTTCCTTGAGTAGGATACAGAGTGTATTGTTGTAGCATCAGGTATGAGTATACATGCCTGAATAAGATGAACCCAGGGTAAATGACTCCTAGTCTGAGACTAATGATCAAGATCAACACTGAATAACCAGTACTATGAGTTTTCAGTCATTACTGCCCATCATGCTTTCCAATGATAGGGGCATCACTTCCCATCATGGTCATTGGTTGAGAACAAGAGCATTGTGTAGTTGTTATGTCTATATTTGTTTGTTTGTTACATGACTGCAATTCAGATTACAGATCCAAAATTGGGTACTCTGGTAACAAACAGCATGTATTACAAGCACTTATAATGTCCTTATTATTAAAAAAAATCAATTATAATATTATTATAATGCATTACAATGCTAGGGTGTTGTACTCATACATGACCAATTTACAATTGTTCTTTTAATTATTTGCAAGTGGCAATACATTATCATCAAATATCAAAATAATGTCTTTATATTAATGCTTACTGATGATGTCTAAGACACTGGTTTGACCACAAGAAATAGCATATTCTTATCATGGGACCCCCTTACAAAACACATGAAAAGCCTAGGCAAAATTTTGTGGCTCAGACTATATTTGATATGCAATCTTGTTATTCAGATAACCCCAAAAATCTCCAAGTACTAGCTCTCCCTAACACTATGATCAAGAACATTGGCATCCCTGACTTTCAACTAGAAGTCACCAGAGATAGTTAGTCTGAAGTTATATGGGTTGAAGAGGTTGAATATAGCTTAATGGCAAAGCAGATGCAAGAGGAGCTCATAACATTTGTCACTGATACCACTGATCTTCTGTTCTTCATTGATATCTATAAACAAGCAAAGTATACCAAACCTGAAGACTTCTCTCCTGATGTGAAGGTGCTATGATCTCAGGGCTATCTGAACCTAAAGACATTCAGTACTGGTTACACCCTGTCCTTTAACCTCATTAAGCTCCATGGCTTTCAGTGAGCATCACTAAAGAAAGCCTACTTTTATGTTTGTGCCCTAATAAGGATGTATTCAATTCTCATAGCAATGACTGTTGATTTTCCACAACTGAGGTGAGTGAAGTGTAATGTCACAGTAGCAATTGAATGAAGGGATTTATGACTGGATAGACCATATATTCAAGAATTGAACTGGAATCTGTTGACAACATGTTACATTATGCCAGGGTTTAACTGCACCATTGTATCACTAGTACTGAAGTCTCTGTTATTGTTAAATGTCTGGGAACCTACCTATACAAATGGGTACACATAGAGCAAGGCTATAGATTCCAATATTGAGCAAGGTGATACTACCTTCTGATATTTTTTTTAGCAAAATAATTATTTATTATAGTCTCTTTCATCCCTTGCATGTCAAGCACTTGTGTCCACCTTCCAAATAAATCTAACATTGGCTCTATCTTCCAAACAAATGAATCATCTAACATATTGACATACCTCTTCAGAACCAAGGCTGCCTGGAGTGCTTGCTAGCAAATTGGAGCAGTCTCACCCACCTGAAGTGCATTGTTTGGTCCACTGTCATCAATGAGCTCATTGTTTCCCCTCATACAGCTATAGCATCCATCACCACTTGAAAAATGTTGCTGTTCTTTATCTAACAAGTTCTTGTCACTGTCTAACCATTCCTGATCAGAATCAGATATAGGTCAACCAGCCTTTAAGTTAGCAATAAGTTTTGCCTTCTGTGACCATACTTGATCATGCTAGTAGCTCAGCTAACCTCTTTTTTGAAACATCAAGAGGTTATTTAAAAGCAACCTTTATGTCAGCCTAGGACACTATTACTATTCTGGGATGGCAAAGAGATGAATGATGACAAATATTGTCTGATTTAGTTTTATTTTCTCATCATGTACATCTGAGTATGCATTATAGCACATGGGAATTGATCTTTGTTATACATATGTTATCAGGGAGTTATTGGTTTTCTCTTGCAAACTAACTTGGCATATTCAGAAACCTGTGGGTTATGGGGAATTATTTATTATATAAGGTATTTATTATGAGGAATTCAACTGTATTTTGATATTATAGACTGAGGAATCATATGACAAATGAACATAATACTTATATTATTTTTACACACTTGTATTATACAGAAGCAAGTGGGACATTGAGATCTGATGTGACTCTACACCATGCACCACAAGTGTGGATTCCACATGATAACAATACTCAAGATTATGTAATGACAAGCAAACAGTACATACAAAGGGTAATCTCCAACAAGCACCACCTTCTCAAACCTGCTACCCAATCTTCTACAACTAGATGTTGACATCTGTTGTTATAACTTATTCAATGTGTGATAGCACCCACAATTGTGGTACACACCACATAATCATATTCACAGTCTCTTATGGATGCATTTCATTCATCAAAGATGTTGATCTATCTATGTGTACCAGTGACATTCACATTTTTCCTAACAATAAGGGCAATTGCTGTATTCTATCCATCTCTCATAAAGAAAAAGGATGGCTTGCTTAGGATCCTTTGTTGTTGCTCACAATTGACACTGGGAGACAAGAAGATAGGCATGTCCTACCACTGTATGCAAGAAGAGGCCATATAACACACCATGTTAAATAAATGCACATATGAAGAGATAGTAAAGAAGCTTTTAGCCTTTGTGGTACCAGAACACATGGAATTTCCTGTTCAGTCACAGGCCCAAAAGAGGCTATGAAATCTCCACCTTGATAATACTAATGAATCTAATTGGGAGCAAGTGCAGCAAAAGTGGAGGGAGTACTATGTGCATACAATGATAATGGAGTCATATAATCAAAATGTGAAGGTCAGGACTATTTTGTTGGAAAAAGATGTGGTTCTGTGAGTACATATGACTCCTTTGTATACATGTTGTTGACATAATAAAAGATACAGCCCCTAGACTTAATCACATGGTTTAGACTCCTGTACCTACCATAATGTCAGGTGGATATTTCCTCACCTGCTATGTGATGCATTTGACAGAAATGGGACTTCAACTATGGACTAGATGAGAGTGACACTACTTTCAAATCTTTTAATACTATTCACCCTGGAACACTATGAAAGATATATCAGATGATAATTGTATTGCCATACATAGTTCAGGATTGCTGTAAGTTGTATCTTAGTGAATACCATAGTCCATGACAATTGTCAATTTGTATTCTTGCTTCATTTCCTTGTAAATCAGTGTTAGCCATGATTGTATTGACACATGTAGATCTAGATGAAGTGGATGATGCAGACAACTTCATGCAACTAAAGAAAGATGATTCTCTGATATAAGAATCAGAGGGAGAAGGCCAAGGACATGTCATATTATATGCCTTGTGATGGATGTCTTTGCATTTGCTGATGAAAGTGCCTACTGCAAGTGTGTAGAAATCAACACACAGCAACAAGTCTGAATGCTCTGACAGATCAAAAGTCATCTGTCAAGAATCACTTGATTTGAAGTGATAGGTTGTTTTAACATGATGTGAACAAAGAGCTATAGGTCAATTAGTAGTGTTGTGTGCTATAATTGTAAGGTAGAAGCCTACTTATACACCAGATATACACATTTCAGCATGTTCAAGCTTGTTGAAATGGCATTTTAGGCTACTCTTAGGAACTACATAGCACATTTGTTTGGACCAATAATGATATAGTATCTTTATGAGTGCAGTGGCACACTGGGTATACATGTACAAACATATGCCTAAGGTGTAGGAACATGTATTTTACTTGTAGCTTTCAGTTATAAATAATCCTTTAGAATGCTCAACTACTTCATACATATAGGCATAGACTGAAGCTTTTCTTCCACTTTTTGCACCATAACAAATACAAACAAGAAATTAGAAGTATGAATTACAGAGTAACACCAATATGATTAAAATACAGTTATACTACTAAGGAGTAATAAATTAATCATGTTTCCAGGATCTTTGTAGAGCCCTCTGTGAAGTTCTATTTTGACTTCACCTATGAGTCCAATGAACAACATTGATTTGACTCTTCCCAATATATATAAATGATGTGTCAGGTCTGTTAGTACATTATCTGTGTACTCAATGACAGTCACATGTCATGAGATCTAAAAATAATAGTGCTGTGCATCTTCAATCTTAGCAAACAGTGCCATAAAGATAGAGAACATGCATTTATTGTTGTCTGAAAAATTCCTCAGAACTTGTTTTGTACACAAGCCTTTGCTAGGAGGTAGAGGGCTGTGCCACCACAATTGCTATCATCATAATGCTTATATAATGTTATAAAAATTGTATAAAAAAAACTTGTATTATGTACAACTAGGTATCTTTCATTACCATTGATTTCCCTCATGCATCTTGATGTCTACATCTAAAGTTATTACTCACACCACCTGTGATGGTGCTCACAATGCAGGTATCTAACACAAGCTCACTGTCATGCTTAATAAAGTACTGAGGGCAACTAGCCAAGCTTGGGACCAACTCAGAACAACTCTACAGTCCACTGTGAGTAATCAAGAATGATATTAGAGGTGTAGGATAAATATACATGCAGTACCTGGAGTTCACTGTGAGTAACCAAGGGGTCTCAGAGTAGACTTGCAGGAGCTATGTGCACTTCAAGTAAATACTAGTAAACAACTGGAAAACCACATCAGCCACATCAGTCACATCATCACAAAACATAAGGAGCACCACAAAGGCACAGAATGAAGGTAGAATGATTGGAAAAAGTAGTAGGATAGAAAGTTAAATATAAAGAATCTAATGAGACTATAATTGAAGTGAAATGAGTGCAAGATCACCAAACCTAACAACTACTACTGCATCATCTAGTACTTTTTGTGATAATTGAAATACACTGTTCTAACAAACAAGGTTATTTATCATAGCTTTTAATGTTTTCTACTTGCAGTCTATCCTTATACTAGGCTGAGGCCCACACCTCCACTATGTTGGGTGAGAATGTTGTTGCAGTAAGTACTACATATGGGAATACTGTCACTGAACACATGCTGGACTATATGTGACAACTAAGAAGAGTTCAGTCTGATCACCATTGATAGATGGTTCAAGACTGCCTCTAATGCTGCTGGCTCTGCTGCTATACACAAGTCCATGACTATCACTTATGCACTCTCAGAATGCAAATGTCTGGTTTGAAATATAGTCAGAATATACCAAGAATGTGGGTGTGAATGGAAGGGTGTAGTAAGTTGTGGACCATCTACATTCTATTGTTCTCTCATGGTGAGCCCACTAATATGTCCATCAATGAATATATGAGCAGTGGATTGTCAACTAGAGCAAACAGACTTGAAAAATATATATAGTACAATTAGTTTGATAGCAAAAATGCTGACAACATGGTGAAGGTTTTACACTGCCACCCTACCATGATCAAGCAGTTTCATATACTATTAGTGTCACAAATGATGTTCTACAGAAGAGTGGAACAGCTACAAAGTGGGCTCTTTCATTTACCTCCACCTGATGCAGATGCAATACTTATACAAAGATAGTAGCACATACTGGTGGTATCATATCCTAGTGCAGAGGAAACAGGATGAAACAACCATAGGCTACATTTTACTGCTGTTGTGGTACAGGAATACATGAGAGTAGCTCTACTATATGATATCATATTAATTGCAGTGTTGGAAGAGATGGCATGCAGAACTCAAGTAGCCTCATAGATATGCTGACCAGCTAATGACAATCATGCAAGAGTCAATGAAAAAGAAAAAGAAAAAAAAAGAAAAAAAAAAAAAAAAAAAAAAAAAAACAGAGAACAAGCTACTCTAATATATGGTGATCCACACAATGGTGTTGGAAGAGCTGCCGTTGAACAAGCTACAGCTCAACAAAAAACACATGTTGTTGATATTTGAACAGTATATCATTCACAATTGCTTTGATTGCTCCTGTTGACAGATCTGCTTCATGAATTTAACATGGAACTTTTCACTAAGTCATTTCACATACAATATAGTATGATCTTCTAACAACTAAGAAAAACTGCAAGTTATCATTCCAAGAGGAATGGTCATTCTTAAACACAAGAAGAGGCTATAGTGAAGCTTCAGAGAGCCAGACCATTGTCCATTCAAAATATGGTTCAACAAGATGTTCAAGGTTCTTATTAAATTTGCAAATAATAAAGCTTTTTATACAGAGTTGGAAGAGATTTCCTATGATCTGATTATTGTAGACCTGTCTCTATTATAAAATGAACATCAAGAGCCACAGGTACGGATCCTTCTTAGGCCAGAGGATCTTTGTTGGACAAGAGGGAGGACATAAGTTACATTTACAACATAGGGGCACAGATGCTCACCTCTTCAATTTTTGACAGATTTTGTGTCAATGTGATCTATCACCTGATTATGACATCTGGTGAAGAAGGGTTCAAGGACACCAGCAGCAACTCAGACATGGACCTAAGCACAGACTCAGATGTGGACATGGACAAAGGTGAAAGTATAGGCAAGGATTCAGGCACAGATGCAGGCATGGATGCAAATGCAGATGCAGACAGGAGCATGGAGGTGGACAAGGAGTCTTGACAAGGGAAGCCATGTGAAGGTATAGAAAGGCTGTCTGGAGCAAGAGTGAGTCAACTTTCCTTGTCAGTATCACAGCTAACAGTTAATGGTGAAAGAGTATGGGTGTTGACTGCCCAGTGGCAACTGTTTAAGAAACATCAGATGGTCAGCCTGACACCTCCACCTCAAACTTGGACATGGATACAGGTGTGAGTGGGAGCACAGATGCAGCTGCAGGTGTAGATGCAGGTGTGGGCATGAGCACAGGTGCAGGTGTGGGTGAGGGAGGATACAGTCACAGGTACAGGTGTGGTGGATGCAGGCTCAGGTGCTGACACAGGCAACAATGTAGACACAGATGCAGACAGGAGCATGAAGGTGGACAAGGAGCCTCATACAAGAGGAGCCATATACATAAAGGCACAGAGAGACTATCAAACACACTAAAGCAAGAGTGAGTTGACTTTAAACCATTGCCATTTGTGTACCTAACTGTTAATGATATAGGAACATGGATGTTAAGCACCCAGTGGTGGTTGTCTGAGAAACATTGGTCAGTCAGCCTAACCTCTCAGCCTCAAACTTACCTAAAGCTACATAGGCAGAGTTTCATTAAAGATGTATATTTAACTGTGCCATAGGTATAAGTTTCAGTTATCTTAATTACAATGTATACTCTTGTACATGAGCCCTTTTCAAATTTCATACCATCCAGTACAGGATCTCCCATGCAATTCCCTTTGTTGTACAAGCAGGATCAAGTGGCATGTCAGATATGTCATTAACTCTCCTTTCTTCTTATGACATATACTCTGGAATATACTTGTGATGCAAATGGACACAATTTGCAATCCTTTTGAGACATGAGTTCTATGTGATACAAATACATGCATTATGCAATGCTAAAGGTTTGAGCCATGAGAAGCTAGTACTATATATCTCATATGCAATTGCTTCCAAGCAAATCCAAATTCTTGGAACATATAGCTGTGTAATCCACAGAATATGCTGAGGACTTCAGCTCATGAGCCACAAGTTCTGCAGATTGTATGAAAAACATCCTGTTGCTCAAATGTTGACCATGACAACAGAAATTGTTGTTGTTATTGTTGTTGTTGTCTGTTACATTGTTTTCAGAAATTGTTGCAGTTATGAAAGCCAAAAAGAGACACTATCACATTTGCAAATCAACTAAAAGAGCATATAAAGTTCCATCAATCATCATAATCTACAAAGTGACCACATAGCACAAAAACAATTGTGTGCTGGATTTCAGCACATTCTCATGCTTCTGCACACTTGAAAAAAAAAACATTAGAGATAGCCACCTATGTATTCTAATCAAAGACAAAAACTTAAAGGGGTTGTATGACTGGCTTCTCCATGATCTAGTAAACTATTGTGAGACATCTGTTTTCAACACCCCTTTGAGCACCAGATCTGGTTAAGCCCTTTACTGGGCCTTCAGACAAACAAAAAAAGTGAATGTGCTGGATTTAACAAAGAGACTCACATTTGACCATGTCTATCTGCAGATGGTCCATCCAAGGCTAAAATAAAAGCCATATGATTTGGTGTATGATAGTATAATAAGGTTTGCAAGTTGGCCAAAACTCCACAATTATATTCATCTCTACTGTCATGTCCTCCAGTTCATCCAATACCATCAAGATTTACATTCTGCCTTGTCTGAAAGCTCAGCTCACACATGCTTATAAAGTACTGAGGGTGACTAGCCAAGCTTGGGACCAACTCAGGACAACTCTGCAGTCCATTGTGAGTAATCAAGAATAATATTAGAGGTATAGGATGAAGATACAGTATCTGGAGTCCACTGTGAGTAACCAAGGAGTCTTAGAGTTGGCTTGCAGGAGCCCCCTTGGTAAGGGGTCTCAGAGTAGACTTGCAGGAGCTATGTGCACTTCAAGTAAATACTGGTAAACAACTGGCAAGCCACATCAGCCACATCATCACAAAACATAAGAGGTGCCACAGAGGCACAGAATGAAGGTAGAAGGATGAGAAAAAGTGGTAGGATGAAAAGTTGAATATGGAGAATCTAATGAGACTATAATGGAAGTGAAATGAGTACAAGATCAAATCTAACAGACTTCTTGTTGTGATGTGTGTGCCCATGGTAAGATATCATATATTCTTCAGTGACTTGTGTGACTTGATGAAAATGTGAGTGAGCAATCAGTTTGGTCAGTAGTAGTTGCTCACTTGAGGAGTCAAAAGGGACAATTTTGATTTTATGTTCAGCTTTGCAGGATCTTCTACAATCTCAAGCCAAGTCAAGACTGTCATGTCAAATGTAATTGAGACCATAGCACCAGAAAAGAAATACACATGTAGGAGTCAATCCTGATGGTTGTCAGACAGGACATCAACCTTCTTTATTGTAACAGTGTTATTGTCATATTTAAGGTGATAGGTAGTGTCAAGCCAGGCATATTAGTTTACATAACCCACTACTGTGCTTATAGGGCATTGAGTTCACTGTGTACAGAACTGAAGAATGCCAGCCAACTTCATATGACTTCACAATAAGGGACAGCATCAACAAACCAGCACTTTTCCATAACTGACACTCAAGCTTCTCACACATTTTAGCCAAGTGCCAGTCCATTACAGTATGACACATAATCTCACTGTCCATGATAGCCTAGAGTAGCATAGGTGTAGTATACAAGTACTGTCACAGTGTACATAAACATATTCACAGTCTATGTCCAATCAATCTAATGTTACATCAAGAGCTCTACATGATTTAAGCAGTGCTAAGTCTATCAGATACATAAAATGTGAATACCAGAATGAGAAAAAATAATTGAGTACTTAGTATGATGTAATGGTGAACGGGTTTCTTGTATTGTGTGTTCATAAACCATCAAGTAGTCATGCTGTCAGATAGAGAGGTGAAAATGACTGACAATTTTGTCTGCAGCACATGCTTTCAAAGAAGAGGTGGTTAAGCTGTAGGGTGATCATATTCTGATGAATAATTTGCAGACATGATCCTTCTACATATAGGAAATCACTCTGTCACTCTATGTAGCCTCCAAGGGTAAGTAGGCCTCCATACTGCCCCATGAAGGGGGAATGCAATGGAGATATGGCTCTGACACTTTGATCTTAGGCTCTTATCAGTTTTATATTAGTGAGTAGCCATTTGACTATTACCTTAGTACCTACCAGCCCACCTGATGAGTTGTAGTAGTGATAGTAGGGAGCTTATTCATAGTAGGGGTGCTCTGCTCTGCTAGCATGAAAGTAGCCCTTAGAATTGTAATTCATCTGATCCTTGCCAACTTACACTTGCTAGTGGATTTGCAGAGATTGTCAGAAGTTGTGGTTATACAGTGAGGTGCAAAACTGTTCCAATATCTAACCTTGATGTAGTGCATGGAGCGCACTACAATCACCTGTGAGAATCTCACTCAGCTATAGTGGGAAAGCAGATAGTACACACTCAGGGCTACCTGGAGGTGCCTGGGCCATGTGATTTGGCCCAGAAATGGTAGATATATGTACACTTTAAAACACCTACTACATTGGAACAGTTTTACACCTTT
>JBBPMY010000208.1:0-24868 GCA_038090615.1 Phylloporus gajari | reverse complement strand
TCGGCCAGAGTCGCATGAATATCCTCGATACGAATCAGATGAACGATTTCACCTCACTCCGAGTATGGAGATCCTGGAGAATATGATTTCTCCAGTATGTGACCAGTTTGCACCGCCCCACTTTCACGAAATTGGCAATGTCCAAGATCCAGAACTGCCTTACTGTAATTGCTACGAGTCATCAAGCCAACCCGATACAGTGAGTACGGATGAAAAAGCTCGATTAATTGTCTACTGACATTACTCTAGGCGCCTCGCTTTCGGATATCCGCTCCTGGGTCACACCTCGGTTGTGTTGTTCCTCCTCCATGCAGTAGTATGGAGGCATACTTGCTCTTGGAGGCCGCACGGAGTGACAGAGCGATCTCCCACATGCGGAAGGATCTTGCCTACAAGATCATCCATCGAAACACCATCACGCTACAACTCAATCGACTCTTCTTTGAAAACTCCGAAAACGACTTGCGTGCCGCAGACGAATTCGTCGGTCACGTCCATCTCTCCATCCAACAACATGGCTACTCGACTGTTCGAGAACACGCCATACAAGAAGTGCTTTCACCATCTCATCATAGTAGGTCGATGTTTTCTTTTCTTGTTTAGATGTTCACCTGTGCTACTACAGATTCAGTTCTGCGCAAATCGTCTAGGTCACTTGATGTAACGTTAGATTAGTAATGGAATTGTATTGTGAGAGTTCGGACTCAATATATATACTGGCTGTGCTATGGAGTCCACGCTGTCGCAGGGGGCGACATTCTGTGTCACATTGTGCCGGGTTGTGGCTCGGCTAAATTGTATGAAATGCTGGTGGCTCGGCTATGAAAATGCGCTAGTTTGCTGATGTGGTGTCGTTGGGTGATGTGTCGTGTGGGTGGCTGCGCGTTGTGCTGTGTGCGCTCGCGTTGGCTTCGTTTGCGCCGCCAATCGATTGCGCTGCGCTATCCTGCTCCCCCTCGAGCGGTGCGCTATGGCTGTGGGTGGTGTCACCTAGGTCCATTGTGGCCTGGGCTGGTGGGTTATACAGTCCATCCACTGGCGTTGTAGGCCCTATGCATGTTGCATGTGGGTTTGCGATGTCAGCAGTCGCGTCGTCAACCTGCTGAGCTGCCTTTGGGTAGCCGTGTGGTGTGCTCTGCATGCACACAATGATGGTAGAGGGTGCGCCTGGGTCCGTTGTGGCCGTGGCTGCAATAGGTAGGTGTGGTCAAGCTATGCTCACCACGTCATTGTCATTGTCAACCCCTTCCCTGGCATCTTGTATGCCGCCCACTGCCTCTCCATGGACTTCCCTGTGTGGTGTTGTTCTGTGCGGTGTCTCTGGGGCTTGCATGGTGGTTGTCTTGACTGGTGGGCTTGTGACTGGTTCCTGTGACCTGTCTGCTGGCGTCTGTGGCTCAGTGCAGTCTGCGTTTGGAGTTGTGGCATCAGTGGTCTTGTCGTTGACCGTCCGACTTGCTGTTGTGGGCGTGTCCGTGGCTGTGCAGTGGACTTCCGTGGTTGTGCATTTGCTATCCGTGCTGCTCGCTCGAGTTGCAAGGCTTACACAGGCTTTGCTAGCCTTGTGGTACCACTCTGGTAGGTTTCTGAGTGCCGCCGTGGCTGCGCAAGGGACTTCCGAGTCACATGCTTGTTGGCTGCTTCCCCCAGGTAAGTTGATAGTCCTTATTTGCTCAGCAACTTGCAGTTGCCAGCGCACAAGGCTGAGCTTCTGACTAATGATGGTCGGCTGTTGGTTGGACTTGATAATTGCTAGTACAGTAGTGTAGTTGTCTGGCAGTGTCACGCGTTTAGCTTCTCGCACGGCCTGAATCAACTTCTCACGGTAGTCCTGCCAGCTGTGTCCATTGAGACCTGAGACTTCAAGTCTCATGCTGTCCTCAAGTTTGACTTCGTAAGTGGGCATTTTTGAGTCTTGGACTTTGGTGAGCAAATAAGAGTCCTATTGAGCACAGACAGGGCTTATAACCTATTGAAATAGAATACTCTGTAGGAACTCAGTAAACACTAAAAAACCTACAGTAGGAAAGAAACTGTAATGTGTCCGCTCTAAGCTTATGTAATAACTACCATAAATGGAATATAAACTCCAACACAACATGATCACCAGTCAAGACCAAGATGTTGGTTTTGTCAGATGAAAGCACCTTCCTGAGTAAAGTAGCACCAGGAGGGAGCTTAGACTACCACCATCAGTAAAAAGCTGCTATAATGAACAAATTATCTAACCTACATCTCCCATGCGTCATTGCCTGACATCCATTCCATATAGATGCAGCACAGGCACTCAGCCATCTTGTACAACTGATATGGTACAAGCTCCATCACATCTGCAAAAAGAGGATTGTTGAAAAGGTACTCTAGAAGTTCCAATGAATTGTGCCAGTATAGGAAGACTGGGTGTTTTGTTACACATGATGTATTGATCTGACATGACATCCAATGAGGACTACTCAGTAACTGTTCAGCTCGTTTTCAAAGCTCTCTTGCTGTTCGAAATGAAATAGGAAGACTCTTCATCTAGTCCTAAGGTAAGCAGATGAGCCTGGTCAAACACAAAATAGGTACAAACCACATTGAGGGACAAAAGTGTGTTGATTGCATTCATACTCAAACCAGAGTGGAGGAGCCATGAACCAAGTTGCCAATCGCCCCTGGACACATATGGATAGTAGATATTTGCCTTTCAGTAATCACTGAATTCATCAGCATTGAATTTCTCTATGAAGGTTTTACCCCTATCAAAAGTACTCGCAGCTCCTAGAAAATAATGTGTCGTAGAGGGTCTCTCCATTTGACTGTCATCAGATTGAGCACCATCAAGCACATCATCCCAGTCAATAGGTGTTTCATATTCTTGCATACTTCTAGGTTCATCAACAAGCATGTTAGCATCTTGATTGTGTACAGGGAGATCTTCCTGTAGACAGATGAGATTGTTGGACCAGGTAGAACACCCAGACCTTGGTTGACTCATATGTCTTGCAATGGCTTTGTGATTTGCAAAACCATCCTTGCTGCAACTGGGACAGTGGGGCATGGTAGTGTGAGGAAGATTGTTATTTCATCAGTGTGAGAACCAGAGCTCAAGACATAATTAAACAAGTCCCTTGCAAGTTCATAACATCCCATAAGTTATGCCAGTCAATGCAAAGCAAGAATCTACATCTGGCAGCACTCTCACACAACTTCTATCTGAGGATGCAATAGCCTCAGATCTATCCATGGGCATACTGTCCATGGGTAAGTCAAAAAAGGGATTTCTCAATGAAGTCTACATGACTTACTATGCCTCAGAAGATTCTACTCAGGTATGTGGTCATAACTAACCCACTCTTGCAGTTGATGGTCTGAGAACTGGTAGTCAGAGTCTTCTGATGACTCAGAGAGTCAGGAGGCATACCTAGTGCTTGAGATTATTCATGCCAAACACAATGTGTGCCATGTAGAAAAAGCACTGGAGGAATGCATTGTCTGAGAGTATAAGAAGATCATACAACTTCACTGTTTCAAGGCTTGTCAGTCACAGCAAGTAATTGATGGAAAAGACCTGGACATTGGGTCAATCAATGCACTGTTTAAAGATTATGGCCTTTTGCAGCCTCCTCCACTTCCAGTGACTCTTCCCCATCAGCCTCAATGGTTAGGAACAAATGGTGAGCCTCAATACCATGTTTTAATGCTGTAGGTGGCTCATTTTGATATGGAATAGGAATTTTGATACAGAGGGTTCAGTCTGGATGAGTCTTTGTGGTACAGCTCAACTGACTTGGTGATGAAAACATCTTCCATGTAACACTCTATGTGACTATGTAGTACATATGCCATACTATGTCAATATTGTTACATGCTCATGTATGCAGTGTTCTTCTCTGGTTTTCTCCCACTGCCACCTTTCAACTTTCGCCTTTGGTACCCATGCTGCACTTCCTCATGAGAAGCAGTCTCCAGAGCTTGCCCATTCCACCCCCAACAACCTCTACTATCTGCTTACACAAAGACTAGAAAAAGAGTGAAAAATGTAATTTATTTGTGGTCATTCAATCCTATACCAACTGAGAGTGATTCTAGCCCTTTGAAGAGCCTTGTTGAGCCCTTCTTACCTAGCAGAAGGGACCTCATCCATACTTTGCATTCCCACATGATTCCCGAAAACTGACCTCTCTTAAGCCACACATCCACTCATACTGATTCTCAACGAGCATAGGACAACCCTGACACCTTTGACCAAGTCCTGCTACCCAAGCTTGCCACACTCAAACCAAAATGCAGAGTCAAATGTCTCATTTACCAAAAGCCATAGCAGCTCTGGCATCATCTCTCTTACCCAGGGGCATGCCCACCATCACCTCACAACAACAATGACAATAGCAAAAGTGCAGTGCATCATGCCCTGAAGTATGAACCCAACTCATGCTATGCCGCCCACTACCTGGACTACAAAATGACAATGACAAGACAGCAGGGTATTTGTATTTGAATCGCTGGAAGGTATGTGATTAGTTGCTACACTACAACATGTGGCATGAGGCTGAACCTGCGAACATGTCCAACAGAACAACAGTGCATGGGCAGGTGGCACACCAACTGCAACAGCAAGATAAGGCAATAGCAGTGGCTACCACCCTATCCATGATAATAGCAGTGGCACTGGTGGGCTTGCAACAGCAACAATGATAGATGAAGTGATAGCAGTGGCTGCCACCTCCAATACAACACTGATGATGACAAGGGCAGTGACAGTGCAATGGCATGCCAACTACCGCAACAACAACAACAACAAGGTGGTAGTAATAGCATGCCAACCACAAACAGCAACAATGACAGACGAAACAGTGACAGTGGCTGCCACACAAGAGCGCAACACAATGGTGTGCCAGGCAGTCACCTTAACCATGATGATGATAGCAACACATCAACTATAACAACCCAATAGTGACTGACCCACCAGCCACCAGCATGGTGGCAAACAAGGCAGCAGCAGCAGCAGCGGCAATGGCTGCCATCCACCAATACAGCAATGACAGTGAGGGCAGTAGGTGATGAGGTGTGGTCTTGAACAAGGGCAATGCACAGGCAGATATAATGATGACAGTGTATTTATAACTATCTATAGTTGAATACAAATATTTGGTGTGCTTGACTTTAATCGAGTGAAACTTCTGAATTGGGAATTGTTGCTTATGGCACATGCACTCAATTATGAGTGAGCAAATCATGTCTCTGTTTTGACAGCTTTATGGATCAGTTTCAAGCATGACTGGTGATGTATTTGGCTAGAGTGCCTAGCAAGGTGGTGATACCTTTCTGATGTTTCCTGATTAGGTATCTACCATATATGGAATGCCATAAGTGCTCTAAGCTAAAGTGTGTTACTTGTTGTTCTGTGGGTCTGGGGTACTGTGATCTACTGTGATTCTGTGAGCAGAATGTACACAAATGGAGATCTTTTCTGTGTGTCTGGGGGGCTCTGGGGGCTCTGGCTTACTGGGAAATACTGTGGGCCAAGGGAGCAATCTATGAGAGTCTGTGAGAGTCTGGGTGATTTTTGATGATTTGCTGATGAAGGTGAAGCCAACATCCAATCTGCTCACAACTCCAAAGTTTCAGAGTTCCACTCAGGAGTCAACCCAGACTTAATGGTATTCCTGATGGCTTGAGCTATTCTATTTAAATGCATTCAGATGATATATAACCATTTTACAGAATGTTATCAAAAATGATTTATAGAATAGTGAGAAGACTAAATACTTGTCAATGTATGAGCCTCAATGCTAAGAAAAGCATACCTCTGAAGTAAGTTAGATAGAGTCCAGACAATATAATTGTAATTTTTAAGATGACATAATGGCATTTGTGATGTATTTTCTTTAATTTATATCAAAGGATCTGGAAATCTCAGTAAGATGTATTCCCTTTGAATTTAAAAAATGACCACATCAGTTGAAACTGACAGACAACAGATGTATATACAACATGTAACTTACTCTGGAAACACAGTATCTAAAGTTCTGTGAATTACAGTGGTTTAGAGTGGACTTGTAGAACTACAATTTATACTTCACATAGATTCTAGAAAACAACTTACAAGCCACATCAATCATATATTCAACCTATTCCTTTACTATCCTTTTGAAAATATAATAGAAAACTTTGAGAAGTATGTCATTTAATATAACAATGACCCAACTTGTATTTATCATTATAATAAGATCCAGTGCATAATGGTCCATTTTTCAACCCTTTCAAAAGCATAACTGAATGATAACTAGTCTTGGAATTTTTAAAAATGAGCCAATCAATCTGAATGGGATAATAAGTTGTCTTAAATGGTTTTATTGTTAGTTATGACTGGTGATGACTAGTTTCTACAAGAGACTACATTTTAACATCAAAAATTTCTACAAATTGACAAACTTTAGGTGTAAAATTTCCACATTCTGACAAACTTGTAAATACAGAAAATAATATATCAAAACATGTCATTATTAACTATATTTGACCAAATAAACCCTAAAATATCTACAAATTAATGACATTGATGATTTATAAAAATTTTAGAGATTGAATCTGACATATAATAATCTCACAATTCAACAACTTTATCAAAATGTGGGAAAGTGGCATGTTAAAACATATTACTTGTTCACAAATTAATAAACTTCTTAGTTTATGAGAATATCAGAGTTCAAAATATATAACTAATCATAATCAGTTGTAAACTGGTGATGACTAGTCTTGAGCAGTGTTTGCATTTTCCATGATGAGAAAATAACTGAATCATAGCCAATCACAACTAATACAATGAGTTCAGTCATGTTTAATTTAAATGTAGTGAGATCATAGTTTTTTATCACTTTTGTGACTGGACCTTCGAATACTAATAAGATTATATGTTGTGTGTACACTCTATATCTTCATTTCAATATGTTTTAATTTTTAATTTCAAATAATACTACTTATCATCATTCTAGTTTTATTTTATAGTTATATAGAATCTCTTCATTTTATACTGACAGTGCTAATATGACATGTAAGTTCTTTAACAGTATTTACTTGAAGTACACACAACACTACAAGTCCATTTTAAGCCATCTAATACTTATAACTAACAATAAAGTCCTGAGTTGATTCTAATCTTAATAACTGTTTTCAACATTTTAGCAATTCTTACATACACAATTCTTTCATTCAATATATCTATCTGATTCTGACTATATAGAGTTCATTATTATACTGGACTTTATATGTTAAGACAATTTCTCAACATTTAAGCCTTACTCTGTACTTATATACTTCCTCTATTGCTTTCCAATTATGTAGCTGGTGTAGTTTACTAATTATTTACTAGTATTTACTTGAAGGCTAAAGAGTGTTTTAATCTGATATTTGTAGAGAGAAGCTTCAAGTACAATCTCTGCAGATACAAAGCTCCAATTACATGAGAAGAGGTATTAAAGGTTAAAATCTCAGGAAGGATTTGAACATTTGTACATGTAGAAAGAATAAGATGTCTTGAAAAGTGTTAGCTGCCTAATACAAAGATAGTACTCAATCTTAGAGTCAGCCACACTTTCATTTAGGATTTTAATAAGGTTTTACTGAATACTGATAGAATTCATAACATGATTGAATATAAACTTGTAAAATAACAATAACTCCTATAGTAAACTGAAATTTGTTATAATACTATCTTGGTTGTAATAGTGATCATAATAATGCTAATCTGGTTTTCATACCACAGGAACACCTAGGTCATAACAAAGATATCAATTACAAAGTAATAGGATATAAAATACCTGAACTTGAAGTTTTACAAACTAATTACCTTTATTGTCATCAAATGTCTATACTTCAGATGACAAGGTTGGAATAATTAATGGAGTCAGACCAGTTATGACATTGTTTGTATCATTTTCAGGAGCTCAATTCTACATCCAGAATACTAATATCAGCCAATATCTATCAATCACATCAGTACTCACTGTCTTGTGTCTTATTAAAATGATGTTCTACTTGAATTCTGTCTTTTTTGACTCTTCTCAGGCTATACAGTTTATCTCATGAGTTCAGAATCCTTGTGGGTTGAATGATCTTCCATACTTCAAACACAGAATCTGAGTATTGAATATTTGTTGTCTTATAATGGTCATATTTTTTCTTAATCTGTATTGAGTATATATAGTGGTTGAGAGAAGAGAAATGATACAGCATATAGAAATTTATAAAGTTGAATGTAAAAATAAATTAACATATAAGAAAAGATGAAAAGTGTGTGAGATAATAAAATTTTACAAAGGCATTGGATTTCCTAATGTATCGTAAAATTGACTTTAATACACTACTAATCTTTTAGTGAATGATCTGTAGCTTTCAGAAAAGACTCCTAGTATTATTCACTGTATTTTCCTTTCAATTATCTATTTTCTCAACTAATTTATATCCTTTCCCCCCACTTTTTTTGTTTAATAATATTCTCATCAATGTCAAGTCTATCTGGATGGTGAACTGACACAATACTGAAATGTTGAACTAATTTATTCCTAATATTAATTTGTAATAGCACTAATCATCTATAATTCAATTCTGTTATATTATCTCCTTTTTGTTTGCAACACTAAGTAGTGATTTCACTGATTTTATAGATCAGATATTTTTTTCAAGATATCTTCAACATTACCTTTTACATTTTACATTATTTTTCATACAGTTCTCCTGTCATCATATAATACATACTTTCAAAACACTGGAGATTTTTCATTTATAGAAAATTAATTTCACAGGAGATAAGTTATATATATCCTCAAAAATATGAGTCAACATCAATGATATATCAAATATTCCTCTTTTAATCAGTTCTCATCTATTTGAAATGCTATCCACAATATAGAAATTGTTCCACTTGTACTGGGTAGGTCTAAATTGTAGCCTCAAAAGACAGTGAGTTTGAAGTTTGAGTGAAGCAGAGATTCAATCAGACAAACTAAAGGAACAAGTTTCAGAAATCAAAGTATGATTGAGGAGATCTAGCTTAAGGTTACAAGTACATGACTGACTGTCTTGTGGTAAAAATGGAGGAGCAGAAAAGGAACACCTTTGGAGACAGTCAGTATAGGAAAGTGCAGTCTGCAGTAAATACAAGATTCTATAGTGAAAGGATGATCAAGAATGATGAAGGCTATAGGGAATAGTAACTGATGACAGATGAAGGATGTGTCATTGTAGAAGAGAAATGAAGTCCATGGAATAGATCAGTGTAATACATATGACTAATAAGAGAAAAAGAAAAAGGATACTATGATGATCAGAATAGAATGAAGCATTATGTCTCCACAGATTAGAGCAACCTGTAATAGAAATGTTCTATCAGTCATATTTCAGTCATAAAACATCAGACATGATATTTGACATGGACATTAGTTAATTGGACTATCTGTTTGATATACTACTTCTATTATACTCCTCCTCATTAGATCTTTAGTATGTTCCCATCTTTTTTCATCCTCTTAACTTTTATCATCAGATCTCTAGTCTTACAAGAGGTTTAAATCAAACATAATATGATATATCATTTGGAGTCAATAAGCTTTTCTTAGACAACATCATTGTTCATTCTCAGAGTCTTTTTTTTATCAAGCCAATGTCATAACTTATGATCAAGACTTTGAATATAATACTAACTTTGCATTTACCTTGTCCAATGTTGCAATCTGTACATTTTACTTTTACCATGACCTCACTCTTATGTGTGATGAACCAATATATATGTAACACATTCATCTTTTATAATCCAGATATCCTCAAGCATCTTATTATAATTAATGTCTATATATTTGCATTTGATAATATTTAATATACTCTAACTTGTATTCCTACACCTGTTTTTGATTACATTCCTCATAATATCATTTATATATACATATTCTATATATACTTCTTTCATATTTTTTGTTTTTGATAAATAATTTTATTCAGACAAACCCTGTCATCTTCATAATACACTATATTATTTGAAGTACAAGACTATGCCTTCATTAATCTGCTATATAGTCATGTACTATTTGACTTGCTCCATCTAGATCCTGCCTATGATAAGTATCAGATATTTGTTTTAACCTACTTTATTTTAATTTCAATGAATTACATATTAGTTCATGCACTGCTCTATATATCAGTTTATCCACCCTGCCAAATATAAGGTTCCAGAATATATTGTCAGATAAGTCAGTAGTGATAACTGGTGTACTTGATTGCTTTCAAGATCCTTTATATGTTAAAATTTACTACAACTATTTGAATCCTAGACCAATCTACTTGGATCATTTATACATTTTGCTCCTTCAGAGATTTCTATAGTATATTATATATTCTGAAAAAGTAGTATTCTGAATACATCAGTCAAATACATTATCTTTCTTATGTGTGAGCTTGAATTATAAATGTATCAAATGATGTATCTGTTGTTATCACTTGACCAACATCAGGAACTGTCATATTAACATAGGCATCAAATATTCCACTTGTTAATCTGAAACCAACACTAGGAGATGATGGAAATTATCACTCACCACATGTTACTAAATATACATAGTGTTGTAAAATCCAGTTTATAACTGATGATACAAATAACAATTGGACAAGATGAGAACTGGTCATAGCTGGCCTACAGCTGCAAGTTATATGCACTTGTATAATAAGTATATATAAATACTGAGGACAACTAGCCAAGCTTGGGACCAACTCAGGATGACTCTGCAGTCCACTGTGAGTAATCAAGAGATCTTAGGGTAGACTTGCAGAAGCTGTATGTATTTGAAGTAAATACTAGTAAACAGCTGACAAGCCACATCAGCTATATCATCACAAAATGTAAAAGAGACCATAGAGATATACAGAATAAAGGTAGAATAATGGACAAAGATGGTAGAATAGAAAGTTGAATATGGAGAATTGAATGAGACTATAACTAGAGTGAAATGAGTGCAAGATCACCAAACCTAACATAGCATTAGCTGGCACACAGAATCTTAAAAGGGTACATTAAAGCCATGGATTATATAGTCTTTTGTTCTACAGTGACTTCCAAAATTGAGTCAATGTTTTGAGATTTTGAAGTGTTTGTTATATAACTCAGGAGAAAGAACAAATAGGGCCAAAGTGTAAGTTGGTGATGGGAAGTACATGCCCCCGGCCATGTGTGAAAAAAATATTGATGTGATTTGAATATGTATCCATGGAGATATAGTCAATTCAATTTAATGTGTCATTAACTCAATTGTGTAACTACATGTCACATCTGTCAAAGTTTGACAGCTGTCATATATAATCCTTGATGGAAGCATAACTGATGGTTGCCATAGTTACTGTATCATAGTAACCACCTCAATTGACACTATTTAAGCACTGGTTTCATCTCTCATGTCTTTCAGATTCACTATGTATTCTATTTCCTCCTCTAAAAAGGAAAACATCCTTTCTCTGGCCTATAATGGTCATTCTAGTCACTCTATTGTCTCCAAACTTGGTGTCAGCCAGTCTACTATCTCTAGGGTACTCAGGGATCTCCTGCCCACTAGACCTAGACCTCTTTCTGGCTGTCCCTCCAAGTTTTCATCCACTTCTCAGCATGCTATCATCACTCAAATCACTACAGGCAGGGCTGCCAATGCTGTCCAGGCTACCCACCACATCAATTCCATCATTCCCAGTCCTGTCTCCTCACAGACAGTGAGAAGAGTTCTTAAAAAACATTCATTCAAAGCTGTAACAAAGAAAAAAAAGCCACTTCTTGCTGTAAGAAACAAGAAGAAGTGTTTAGCCTTTGCCCTGAAGTATCAGGAATGGTCTATTGAGGACTGGAAGAGAGTTATTTGGTCAGATGAGACCAAAACCAACAGGATAGGATCAGATGGAAGGGTATGGGTATGGAAACAGGTCTTATTAACAGAGAGATTCAGGGAACAGTGAAATTTGGAGGAGGAAATATCATGGTATGGGGGTGTATGGGTTGGGAAGATGTTGGACACCTTGCAGAGGTTGAGGGGAGGATGAATGCCAACTAATATGTGGACATTTTGAAGGACAACTTGCTTCCTAGCTTGAAGGAATCTGGAATTTCTTTGGAGGATGACATCTTTCAACAGGACAATAACCCTAAACACACCTCCAAAAAGGCCAAGAAGTGGATGGAAGACAATGATATCAAAGTCCTGGATTGGCCTCCACAATCTCCAGGTCTCAATCCTATTGAACATCTCTGGCATCATATCAAAAAGGAGCTTGCCAAGTATCCAAGACATATTAAAGGAGTATGGGAGATTTGGGAAAGAGTGGCAGAAGTATAGAACAATATAGATCCAGAGGGGTGTCAGAATTTGATTGAAAGCATGCCTAGGAGGATCTAAGCAGTGATCAAGGCCAAAGGAGGTCATACAAAGTACTAGAATTGGATGATTCTGTAGATTTGACATATAGTTACAAAATTGAGTCAATGACTTGCTGATTTGAATTGACTATATCTCCATGGATACATATTCAAATCACATTAATATTTTTTGAGCATGTGACCAGGAGCATGTGCTTCCTATCATCAACTTACACTTTGGCTCTTTTTGTTCTTTCCCCTGAGTTATATAACAAACACTTCAAAATCTCAAAACATTGACTCAATTTTGGAAGTCATTGTATGGGATCAATTAGGTTGTATAATGGGAACTTAAAATATACTACTTATTCTTCAATTTTAGGAGCATACTTTGATGGAATGTAGACAACAATATATATCAATGAAAAAGTACATACTTTTGTGTAATTATGTGCATCTATGGTGAAATTGGACAATGAAATACTCAAACATGAGCAGCTACATTGATCAATCAAAAGAGTCTTAGTAATGATATAAAGCATGGAAAAGAGTAGTCATGAGAATTTTCTGGGTTAATAAAGTGAACTGAGCTATACTTCACATGATTTTACCAGTAGTAGCATCATTCAGACTGAGTTTGATTCACAATACCAGTCTAACAATAGTATTAGGTAAGTTTTTTTCTTCTTCATACACAACCAGTGTTCTCCTAACAGCAATGATTACAAACTACACCATAGTTGAGGCTATAGATGCCATGACCTGAAATTCTACATGATTATAGAAAGTAAAAAATATAGTGCTCTCAGTTTGGATGAATATATTTGTTGCCATACAGATGAATGAAGGGTTAATGAATGTACATTCAACTATTGTGAGCATAGCACAAAGTTTATATTCTCCATATTATTCTATCTGACAAATGTTGAAGGTTATCATCTTCTGTGTACACATACACCTCATTACATGTTGTTAGGTACTGCTCTGTGTTTTGTTGTTCTCTATGGTACTAAATCAATTCAAGGGATCACTCTTGTATTACCTGTTCTCAAATTAGGGTTATTTCATTGAACAGTATCCTCACTGGGTGTAAGCCTCATTTTAAGCTGTTTTAAATATCATAGTGACATGTATTAGTATACTAGACAATGCTTAATTGTCATCACCATTTTTGCTGCTTCTACTTGAGATGCTGGAATCTTGATAATAATAGGAACATAGGCAATCCTGCAGGCAAACTTCAGCCTGAGCACTTCAGAAATATCTACCTGCAGGACTTTCAGTCCAATGACACAATGACTTCTATGAGACCTGGTTCAAAGTATCTGACTTCCTTAGTGAATGGCCTCTCATTTTATTGATTGGTATCTGATTCCCAGTAACTTAGAGTGTAGTAGAGTGCCTCTCCACTACTGTTTGATAATGTACTGAGGGCAACTAGCCAAGCTTGGGACCAACTCAGGATAACTCTGGAGTCCACTGTAAGTAACCAAGAATAATATTAGAGGTGTAGGACAAAGATACAGTACCTGGAGTCCACTGTGAGTAACCAAGGGATCTTAGAGTGGATTCATAGGAGCTATGTGCAGTTCAAGTAAATACTGGTAAAAAACTGGCAAGCCACATCAGCCACATCATCACAAAACATAAGAGGCACCACAGACACATAGAATGAAGGTAGAACAATGGGAAAAAGTGGTAGGATAGAAAGTTGAATATGGAGAATCAAATGAGACTATAATCAAAATGGAATCAGTGCAAGATCACCAAACCTAACATGTTTTTGCTGTGACTTTGAGCAATGGAGATCTTTGTATTGACTTGCAATTGAGCAAGTTGTTGTCCTCTCAATAGGAATTTCAAGACAAGCACAGAGATGCTAGTAGATTTTTTCAACCATCTAATACTGGGTACCTAGCCAATGCTATTAGTTGAATCTTTCTGAAAAATTAGTAAGCTTATCTTTGTGCCCTCTAGCATTGATTGTCTAATGGATATGACTTTAGTCAATCTGTGCAACCACCTGACATTAATGACCTCATCAGTCAAATCACTTTAGGAGACCAGTAATCTCACCTCTGTACTCTCTTATGCTGATCTCTAATGAATATGATTTTAGTCAATCTATGCAACCACCTGAGATCAACAATCTGGCCAATACTATTGATTGAATCTCTTTAAAAGACTGGTAAACAAGCTCACTTTTACATCCTCTTATGTTTATTTTTAATAAGCATGATTTTAGTTCATCCATTATAGACACACTGTAAGGGCTACAATTATCTAATGATACTATCCCCTAGATGTATGTCAGTCATGGTGATCCACTACTTTAAGGTTCAATAGCTTCCCTAGATAGCACCAAATTCATCATATAATGGTTGCACACTAAAGATTAGATAAAATTGAGGCTTGCCTCTAGCATATTAGTCAACAATCTCTTGCTTCCATCTCTCTCAGTCTGCTTGAACATCTTTATTCAGAGGTTTCTACAGTAAGGATGGCTTTGAAAAACATAAGACAATAAATGTCTTCAGTTTTGTTATACAAGGAATGGCTAGAACAGCTGTGCAAATCCATGTCCTCCTAATTGGCTGACATGAAATAAAGTCAATTGCTGATAAATACACTGATTGAATACAATACATACAGGTTTTTTCTTATCAAGCTATCAACAGCTACTTTGAGGTAGTTCAAGTTTCCCTCTTCCTCAGCATGACCACCATGGTATTGTTTAGTGTTAGCTGAGCATGCAGGAACTTCTTTCTTGAAATAATTTCTCTTATCCTCAACTTGTCCTTCAGGCTTCTAAAGTATTATATAGTCATTGAAGGTGATACTCATGACTTGTTTGAGCCTGAATTTATACAACACTCTTGATCTTGAACCACCATTATGTATGTTCAACTACAACTCCAGGTAAGCCATCATTTGGCCTTCTCATACATAGTATATACATATTGCAACAGGTTAGAAGTCATTGAAGATTGACTGTACAGAATGCCATCAATACCAATGATGATATTCAGTACAGAAACATCAAACAATCTGGAATGTAGACTGTCTTGTGTAGAAATACTAGACACTGGACATATGTGGAAATACTTGACAGATAGTCATTCTAGAAACTGGGTAATGGGAGACTATGTCATCCCAAATCTTAGGCACTGGAACATTCAGTGATGTGGTTTCACCATTCTTCTCATTGTCCATGACAGTGAGCTAATGATGCTCTGTCCTACAGATACTATCCACCATGTCTCTCACCATGAACACTCCTAAGAATCTCTCCATCCTCTCTAGCCTCAACTATAAGCATTAAGCTCAGTAAATGGAAGCCTAGCTCCACATCAGTAGGCTCAGCCTCAAAATCAAACACTCTTACTCAAAGAATGCTGTCAATAGTGCCATCCTAAAGGTCAAGGCTACTGTTGAGGAAAAACAGGAAAAGTGGGATATGTCAATGACCAGACTCTTAGAGGCATCTGTCCTAGGCTTGAAATCAACCTCTGATCCTGCTTCTCTGACTTCACTACTACTTGGATGCTCTGGGAAGCTCTTAAAAAAGCTTGCAACATACTCTTTCTTGTATCTGTCTACATTAAATTCAAGATACTCATGAGTTTTATTTGCCCTGAGTGGAACCACCCTAATCAGACTTTTCAAAGTTCAACATGTTTCATACAATTAGAACAGTTTGAGAACAAGATATTAAACAACATCCAGCCAATGATCATCCTCTCCTGCCTCTCAAAGTATGTTGACTTCGTTATTCAGCTGCTAAATGTTAAGACTTTTAAGATTGACAGTACAGAGTCCTCTAAGAATGTTGTCATTTCTATGCTTGACTGGCTTGAGTATATGACTCCTGTTGCTTGACAACAATATATTAACAACTGTTAGGTTTGATAATCTTACACACATCTTTGATTATAGTCTCATTTGTGTTATGATTCCTTTGTTCTTGCTTAGTTATGCATATTCTGGACACTTTTCCTTTTTCTATGATCACCCACTTTCTCCTAGTCATCAGCCCAGTGACACATCATCATTTTCTAATCATAGTTCTTTCTGTCATCTTCTTGAACATTCCATGTGATTCCATCACATTCTATTTAGTCATCCTACTTACTGATCCTGTGTACTTTAGATCCTTCACTTTCCATTGGTTTCTATACCTTAGGTATGTAAACCTCTTCCATCTATCTTTCCTTCTTACCTTAAGCTAGTTCTCCCTAGAGTTAGCACCTGTGCCTCTAAGACTAGCAATATATCTCTCTTCTCTCACCACTGCTTGAATCCTTATAAGCCTCTACCAATGCTTTGAATGGATAGCTTGTCTCTTGAACACTTGACTCTGCTCACCTTTGGGTACTAGTTTAAAGACCCAAGTCCACCATCTTGTGAATGAGTCCATACAAGTTCTACAGGCATACATATAGACTCAAGTACTAACCAAATACTTGGTTTCCTCATCTCTAGTTTTCTGAGACCATGCTTTGCCCTATCCAGACCAAGCATAATAATTTGATCCTCTATATTCAACTTTCTATTCTACAATTTTTTCCCATTATTCTATCTTCACTCTGTGCCTCTATAGTGTCTCTTATGTTTTTGTGATGATGTGACTAATGTGGCTTGCCAGTTGTTTGCCAGTATTTACTTGAAGCACACATAGCTCTTGTAAGTTCTCTCTGAGATCCCTTGATTACTCACAGTGAACTGTAGAGTCATCCTAAGTTGATTTTAAGCTTGGCTAGTTGACCTCAATACTTTATCAACAACTGGTAGTCTCAAAAGGGCCAACAGTAGCAGGCCCACAAGGCCTCAAACATATAGCACAGAGCTTGTACAGCATCATATTTGTTAACAAAATTTTATTTGCTTACTTATAAGAATGAAAAACTCAACTATCTGATCATAATGTGTACCAACAATTTCTCCAACATCTTATGAAAATTGTTCATGTATTACTCATTACTTTCCTCAAGACAGTTTCTGGAATTGGTGTTATCTTAAATTATAAATTGCAAGTACTATCTCACACATCAGTGTTTTCTGGTTACTGCTGAGTGCTAGAGCTGATCAACATCAGTAAATCAGCCTTTGATTGTTTAGCACTGGCCAGACTAGACCATGCTTGAAAGCCTTCTAACTCTTCTATCTATGTTCCTAACTGGCTAGATCTGGACACAACAATGTAGTCTGTCCTATACCTACTCCAGATTTGACCAGACTAGACATAGTATATAATGGACTAATATACCAGAAAACTACCTCCATTGTCACAGTAAAGCCAGAGCTAGACAGACTAGGCCAGGCTAGACACAGGGCTAGATTATCATATTAATAACTTAACTCCAGTATTACAGTCAAGACATAGCTAGACACACCAGGCTAGACTGGACACATGTATAGACATGATAAAAAATTCTAACATTACTACCAAATCCAGGCCTAATAGATCATCACAAATATGACAGTTGTATAAGTACATAATTAATATGCTCAACATCAAAACCCCAACTTTCACCAGCCAGTGTCTCATTGCTTGTACCATTATGATGTCAATTTATGGGATAATATAAAGAAAAAACCATTACCTGCCAAGTTGAGCTATTGTGTACACAAGACTTTTGTTTTGACATATTGGATGTCACTATTGTCACACTTACATAGTAAACCATGAATTTCAGGATAAACTGGTGAGTATGTGTTGACACAAAACTTAACTTCACCTTGACTTGAGGCAACCTTGTCAAGGACAACTTTGAGATGTAGTCTGATCATGGTAATGACAACCAAAAAATAATTGTAAAATGAATAGCTGTGGCAGCCAAGGTCACTGTGAGTCTCAGAACTTCTATATTAAATACTTCAGGAAATAACTTTCTGACTGAATCTAGGCTGATATCAAAAAAAAAATGATAATAAGACCTAAAGGGTAGAATGTGCAAGATTATTGACATGTCCCTAATAGCAATGTCAGTTGGCACAAAATCCAATAAATCATCCAATCTCACCATCAATCATGTCTCTCAAGAATTGACCACTGTTGCCCTAGGGTACTGTTGAGTTTAGTGATCTTGCACTGATTTCACTTCAATTATAGTCTCATTTGATTCTCCATATTCAATTTCCATCTTACCACTTTTTCCCATTGTTCTACCTTCATTCTATGCATCTGTGGCACCTCTTATGTTTTGTGATGATGTGGCTGATGTGACTTGCCAATTGTTTACCAGTATTCACATCAAGTACTTTGTCAAGAGATCTGCAGGCATCTCTGAGGTCAACACAAATGAAGGAGAGATAATACCCTTGTCCACAGTATCTTGCAGCCAGAACCAGTGCAAATTGAGCTGTTTCATCCAATCATGATGTTCTGCTTTGTGACCTGAATGGCAGACTAGTTGTCCATCCAGAGAACAGAGCTGATTGAAACTTGGAAGCCCAATTCCTGCAAAGCTGATACATCCAGACAATCTCCTTATCAGCCTCACAGACAGCTATGTATTCTGCTATAGTGGTCAACAAGGCAATGATAGACTGATACTTAGAAGACCAGGAGACAGCAGGCCCATTTGAGCATAATATTCTTGGAATTGAATGGGTATTGTTTAAGGGAGAGCAACCAAATCTCAATAATATACTGTAATAATGTTAGGGTTGATGTTCATTTACTTAAAAGATTTTACTCAGGCCAACACAAATGAAACTATTTAAAATGTGCGAAAAATATTGTTTTTCTGATTCAATTTTTCAGGGACAGAGGCAATCCTATATATACTATCCATACTGAGTAAGGACAAGTATAGAACCTCATTTGTAATGGGGTAGCAAACCATACAATTGAATTGTTACTGAAAAGGGGTCATACTCCATAGCTATGGTTTTTATTCCATATTATATAGCTTTCAGTGATTGTAGTAGACTGGCCCAGAATTGATGAGAAGATCTGTCAAAACAGGTCTTGAATACCATCAATGTGAGGAAAGCTGAACAATAAAACCAATCAGTGAAGTGGCATGCCCAGTTGAGATATGCATATCTTAAGTGTTGGAAATTATTCAGATTAATTTGTTAATTTGTACCTGTCCATTACAATTGAGTACATACAAGTGATGTGGCAAGTACTTTAAATAGTATTTCAAATGCATCAAGGTTCTTGGAGAACATTGTAAATGACCTGTAGTGCTGTGTCCTTGTGTACTACAAATTAATACAAGTGAGTGGGCACTTTGAGTAGAATTCAGTCTCTAAAAATTGCATGTCTAACTGGAGTCATTAAATGAGCACTGTTGTTCAGCTGTAGAAGAACAATACAGTGAGGCTTGTGGTGACATGACAGTGATGGTAAAATCATACTTACTGAGAAATTGATTGTATTTGATAGGAAGATTGGGCATTACCTCTATGGGTGGGTGCTTGAGCACCCAGTACCTCCTGAATCTCTTAATACATGGTCTTGTCTATTCACTAAGCTCACCTGCTCTTATATGGAAATTACATTGCCAATCTAATCACAGGTCAGCTGCATATGATGGAACATAACCTAGTATAGGCTACATTTAAAGTTTTGTCAGTTAGTAACAAAGTCAGATTACATTGATCTTTGGCAATTTTATCAGCTATTTTATAGTGGCAGTGCTTAGCATAGATATTATGGCAAAAAACTTTGTTACTACCACATGAAAAAACCTTCTACTGATATTCTTGAGAATAGTATATAATAATATTAGACATTCATTATATATTTCTATATTTTCAAGAAATATCTGAAGTTTTCTAAAGTGGAGTACTTTATTCTTGATGATTCTTGATAATATGATCTAATTTTGATAATCCAATTATACTAATGCTGACAATCCTAAACTGAGCTTAACTTCAGTCATTCTATTGGGTTTACTGTAAATGTATTTATATGAGATCAATTGAGATAGAATGCTACTGTATGCTATAACACATCATAACTTGCTTACCTTTGTTGATTACTGTCTCAGTAGGAGATGTACAATCCTTCACAGCTATACTCCAAGCAGGATATTGGACAGAATCCTCACATGTTCTAAAGGATAGTGAGGGGTTATAGCATAAGTTGCTAAAGTTTCAGACCTATACAACCTCACTATCTGATAAAATACTGAGGGCAACTAGCCAAGCTTGGGACCAACTCAGGATGACTCTGGAGTTCACTGTGAGTAACCAAGAATGATATTAGAGGTGTAGGACAAAGATACAGTACCTGGAGTCCACTGTGAGTAACAAAGGGATTTCAGAGTGGACTCACAGGAGCTATATGTGTTTGAAGTAAATACTGGTAAACAACTGGCAAGCCACATCAGCCACATCATCACAAAACATAAGAGGTGCTACAGAGGCATAGAATAAAGGTAGAACAATAGGAAAAAGTGGTAGGATGGAAAGTTGAATATGGAGAATTGAATAAGACTATAATCAAAGTGAAATCAGTGCAAGATCACCAAACCTAACACTATCATCATCTGAAATTCCTCCAGTAGTGGTCCTTGTCAACAAGCACTACTTAAAAGAAGACCACATCTATACTGGAATTAAAAAAAGCACTGTGTAAGAAGGGACTTACTTACTCTGTAGCCAAGTGCTAATTCATGACCTTGCTTGCTAAACAGATAAACTAAACTCACTAGGCATGCCTGAGCCTCTAGGACTAGCCATACCTCTACTGTTGTGAGGTTTACATTCTCTATGAGTCCAATAAAACCAAGATGTACTCTCTGCAGAACCTGTAGGATATCACTGATGCTTATGTCATAACCCCTGTCCTTCATATAGGGAAGAACAGCATCTGATTTACTGACTTTCACCTTGTCCTTGTGCAAAAGAGCAACTGTCCTGTTTTCTGCATTATCCCTACACTCCTGAGAGGTGAGCTCAAACTTATTGATGAAAACCCACATCCACCCATCTATTTTGAAGCTCTCAAGTACACCTTGACACCTATTATATTGTCTACTGATGATATCAACCATATTGCCTTGTGTATGCTTGTCAAAAGTAGTGGAAGGTACTTAGGCAATATCAAGATGTGATCAACTCAATATAGCAGATGCCACATGATAGGGCAAGTGAGACTCCAGAAATGTGGTAGAGACTATGATCTACATTAGGAATGAGCATTTCATTTGAATACAGAATACAGAAGAATTCACTATGCTGTTGAGTCCTACCAAGACAGTTATGTTGTGTTTGCCCAGGCTGAGTAGGTATCCAGTAGATCTATAATGAACACCAACAATAACCCTGATATCATCTCTAGTTCTGAATATTCAATGCACATCTGCAAGCAGTAAGACACATCCAGGGATATCTGAGTCAAAGGCAACAAATCAACAGTGGAATAATTGAGGTTGACAGAGAACACAGCTGTCCTTTGCTCCAGAAGAGGACTATTCAGAGGGCATATGAGATTGCTCTCCTTCCAGTATCTAGTTGAGAATATATGATAAGTTGGTTCAATCAATAACAAATTGATTTGAGCAGTAGCATGAAGTGTGATACAATCTGGATGGGGTATGTCAACAATATCTAATGAAGAAGAGTGAAAGGTATAACAAAGAAGCCTATGAAGGTGGAATTCCCTACAGCATGTTACTATGCCTGGACTACCATGTATAGGAACAACCATAAGCTCTTCTGTGTAGCTATGAGTTCATCAAAGAGCCTCCATTGATGAAGATGAGGCTCTGCATTTCAATGACATCATCACATAGGCATTGATGAGGTATCATAAGAACATCACAAGAATTTGCATAAGCAGTATAAATGTAACCAATATCATCCCTGTAAAGCCCTCACAGAACTTGCACCTAAGATCCTGGGTGAATGGATGTATCCAATGATTGCAACAAGGCTCAGTCATTGTCTGACAAAAGAACAATACTTCAGATAGTGGGTTTGTATGATAGCAGATGACAAGAATGGATGTGCTGAGGGCTGAGAGCTTTGATGTATAGCTTGTGTAGGATAAAGGGAACTCACTGACATCATAGACTGCATTTCTCCAAAATTGTACAACAGTCCCTCACTGTGCTCACTGCTTGAGTCAAGCATGTCATGTCCAAGATCAAGGAACTCTGTCCTCCCACCTTTGATTTGGCCAAATTGGATGATGAATTGACCTGTATAGCTTTGATTTGCTCTCTGGGTACTGACTACTATCACTCCACATCCTCTCTTGCTCTACTTACTGATCTCAACAAGGATAAGGTCAAGGCTGCATTTCAGACTGAGGGAATCAATAGACAACCTTGTCCTGATGGATCTACTCCTGTTACTTCAACTCTCTCTACCATCACTGGCTCTTGCAAATGTGACCTGGCTACACCTTGTTCTTTCTGTGAGAAGTCTGGTCACTGTGTATGCAAAGATACAGTATCTGGAGTCCACTGTGAGTAGCCAAGAGATCTCAGAGTGGACTCACAGGAGCTATGTGTGCTTGAAGTAAATTCTGGTAAACAACTTGCAAGCCACATCAGCCACATCATCACAAAACATAAGAGGTGCCACAGAGGCATAGAATGAAGGTAGAACAATGGGAAAAAGTGTTAGGATGAAAAGTTGAATATGGAGAATCAAATGAGACTATAATTGAAGTCAAATGAGTGCAAGATCACCAAACCTAACAACAAGGACATAATAACAGGAGAGGAAATACCTACAGGTAAAACCAGCTATAAGTGAGAGTGTGAGTACTATATTTTGTACCTGTAACCAATCTCATATCAGTTCTGGCCTGTTGTGGAGACAGGTGTGTGTCAGTAATAGAATACCTAGTGCTAGCAAGAGTGTACAAGTTAGTATGAACACTACAACCAGAACTGAAGGCACATACCTATGCTACCAGACTATGATCAGCAACCAGAGATGCCCTCAGCATAATTGAAATGAATATGTTGTTGAACAAATGTGTATAATAGTCAAGAAGATGGAATGAGCAACATATAAATCCAGAGCCATCCAAGAATTAAAGCCATAGCAACAGAAGAGCTGGAATATAGTATAACAAACACAGCATGCCATGACTCAAGATAAGCTAAAGCAACAATAGATAAAGCAGCAGTGCATCCACTGAAATTTTACAGTGGTTGGCAAATCTGATTCCAAACTCAGTGGACAAGCTCAAACCAATGTGTTCTCTAGGTAGACTGACTAACTGAAACATCTAGTCAGAGCCAACCAGAGAGACTTGTTCTATGACTTGTTGTTCAAGGAGTAGTCTGACACTATACTCCATTCTTGATTAGTCATGAATACACATCTCTCACACTTGTCCTGGTGTTCACATTTCTTGTTTGATTACTAGAAATAAATAAAACAAGTATTGAGATGACAAGGATGTTAATCTTGCTTTCAAATTGCTCTGCTATAGCCTGACAATTGGATAACACTTGAAACATATGTTTTTATCATCAATTATACTCTCTAACATTACCCCCAAGCCTTGCAGACATTTGAATAAAAACACATTAGTGTGTCACAACACTTTGCATCCAGTGATGCTTGTCAAAAGACAGCACAATAACACTATATATGTTGCTACTGTATCCATAACTGGTTGGCTTGCATCATCAAGATTATCTAGATGGTTGCCTAAGTCAGGTCCAATCAGCTGTAATGTCTCTCACATATCAGCACTATAAGGTAAGTTCTCATATATGGTATCATCTAGTCAGTGTGTCTATCTAATGCAACTATTTGTCATGTTAATGCACCAGTCCCTTAGCTCATCTAGAGCTGATGTGAGCAAGCATGCCTTCTCCATTAACTCATCTTACTGCTCTCTTATTAAGCAGTCACTCTTCCTCAGCTCATTTTGAAGGTCCTGCTTATGCTCTAATGCTAATAAAATGTAATATTATTGTGTCTAAGTCACTTGCATCACATCTGATGGTCATTTATGACTATGAGATCAATGATCTCAACAAGCATACTCAAAGTCCCATCCTTATGCAGAAATTAATTCTGAAAAGTCATGTTTCATATAGGCTTCTTGTAAAAATACAGACCATGTATTAGAGGTCATCTTCTCATCTTACACCTGTTCCTGGATGCTCTTAGTATAGCATCTCAGATATGAGATTCTACCACCAGTATTGTAACTCTCATCATACAGTGACTTTTTTTAGCCCTATTTTTGCCCAGACAAGTAAGCAGTATCGAAGTACGACTCTGATGGTTGCACCATGTGCAGACCATGGGCTCATGATACGGTCACATGCAGAGGAGAAAGTCCAGATCTTTAGTGGGAATACTCACTAGGGTAAACACCAAGCACAGAACTGGTGGTGTCTTGAGTAGGTAACAGATAGCCAAAGGGTGGTAGTAACTACAGGAGAGAGTGACCCTATAGATGATAGAGGGGAAGGACTTCTGTAGTCTAGGATAATCTCAGTATAAGGGATAAACCCTGTAGTACTGGATATGTACACAGAAGAGGGAATGTTATTGTTCTGATTATTCTGA